>JAQIWK010000571.1:0-14948 GCA_034695265.1 Dissorhina ornata | reverse complement strand
TGTAAAATTATTAAACTTATTGGATATATCATTATTATAAATGCTAAATATATTTGTGAAAAATTTTGATTCATTTGTGCCACCAATTGACATAAGACCTGGTGTTCAACAATGTATTTATTGACTACGGCTTTAATATGTAGCTCATTATGAGCACCAGTAGGTTGGGTACATATACTTGCTAATTTATTATTTATATAATTTATTCTTAATAAATAATAATATGCAATTATGACGGCTATTGCAGCAAGTACAAAACAATCCAAGTAAAATATATCAAAAGATATAATTGTTGCCAATAATATAATTAATGCCAAAATATAATGTAACATGGTAAATGTTTTGATTGATAAGAATGATATAATGACATTAATTAAGATATAAAGTGTTACTGATGTTACTATAATTTTCAAACAATAATTTAATAATAATAAAATTTTATACAGTAATCCAAAACTAAATCTGCACATATCATAAAGTATAGTTTTACAGTATAACACATACAAAGAAAAGTTGGTGCAACACAGTAAAACTACATTATAGGGTTTGTATATAATTTAATAATCATTTTAATTGAATAATATTGCACAAAAACTACTTACCAAATATGAAAATACCTAAATTTAAAATATACATAATTTTGCTTGTAATTTTAAATAATTTAATAATAATATGTTTATCAATAGCTATGCGTGACGGCCGCCATTTAGTGGCCATTTGTTCAATAATATACATCCAATCGGGCCGTCGATTGCCAATTAAAATGGTCTTAAATCTTATCCAATGATTTGCAGACAATTCAAATAGTATACCAGAAATAAATAAAATTTTATAATAAACAGCTAAACCACCAGTAAATAGCGATACACCTGTGAATAGTACCTTGGTATCATAGCTAAAGTTTATAAATGAGCTTATTGTATAATATAACAAAAGTAAGAGATATAACCCTGCTATTGTATAGCCATAAACCGTTTGCTTGTTAATACTAATTGTTTTATTATTTATAACATTTAAATAATAATTTAATATTATTTTACTTTTAAGTACATTATTAACTTGTTGTAATTTATTATTTAAAATTACCATGTTAACTTTGTTTTTGAACATGTTATTTTTTATTAGAAAAATTAAATCAAATTTAAATATTTAGTTTTATATAAAATAAATACTTTCTAATAAAAGTTTAAATAATAATTATGAAATAATTTTATTTATAAATATATTATTGAACAATGCATTGTATTCAATAAATCAATATTACATTTCAAATAATGATTTATAGTTTTGAATATTTTAGGAAAATACCAATTTAATTATCATAACATAATTATAAAATATTATTTATTAGTTTTTTGACTATAGCTATATTTATGGAAAATAAATCATTCAATATATTTTATTTTGAATAATTATTTACTTTAATTATAATTAATTGAATATATTATATATAAATTTATAAGTTTGTTTGAATAGCTTATGTGGTATAAAGACTGAGGACCCGGGTTCGATTCCATTGTAACACAAAATATTTTCAGAGCATATACCAATCTATTGTACAAAAGGGAGTTGAAACTAATAGTGTTAAGTTGCGTTTTATTTATATATATATTTAAAATTAATTATCTTGTAACTTATGAGCAAATTTATGGCATAATATAAAGTAACGTATGTATAGTAGTATCATCTATTTGTTAGATAAAAATAATTAATAAGTTAGTTTTTGATTGATAAACATGGTATTTTAGTTACCTTGCTACATACTGAAAATGTCATGCCAGTTATACCCCCAATACTAGCACCTAATTTGCGTTTACTATTTAATTTTTCGCAACACATTTGTATTAATAGTTTAAATGCCAAATACTTATTACTAGGAGTGTCTGCCACAGGTCTCCCTATAAACCACTGAAGTGTTGATAAATTTCCATACATTTTATGCATGCGTTTCGAAAATGAGGCAAAAGCGTACTGAATGCCAAACAACATACTATAAATAATTATTAAACTAAATCCAGTTATAATTGTAATAAATACTGTAATATTTTCAAACAGTATTTGATGTAATATTATTAAACTTAATGGATATACCGTTAATATATAAGTAATTATTCCATTTCCACCTAAGGTTAAAATAGCCGCCAAAATGTGAGGCATAACATAAGTGCTTACTTTATGTATTACCAATCCTATTGGTTATAAAGTGAACACGTGATTAAACATTAGCTGTTTATGGATAATATATATATAAGCTAAATAAATTTGCGACAAACTTTGATTTGCTTGTCGTAACGACTCGCATAGTGCCTGGTGTTCAACAATATAGCCTTTGACTACGGCTTTAATGTATAGCTCGTTATGAGCACCGGTAAATAGAGTATAAATTTTTAAATATGATCTTGCTAATTTATTATTTAAATCATTTATTCTTGATAAATAATAATATGAAATTATTAATACTATTATACCAAGTATAAAACAATCAAAATAAAATATATTAAATACTAAAATTGTTGCCATTAGTATGACCAATGCTAAAATATAATTTAACATGGTAAATGTATTTATTGATATTAATATAATTATGGCACTTATTGAGATATGAAGTGTCACTGTTGTTACTAAAAACAAAAAGTATTTTATACTTTGTATAAAGTGTGTCACATTTTATAAACCTAAACATGTACTAACTAAACTTATTTTTATTAAATATAATGTTTAAAATAAGTTAGTACCTGGTTAGATTTATACGATAAGACACATTAACTGTTATAAATAACAAGTTAAAGTTACTATAATATTCAATACTTACCAAATATAATAATAGTAAAATTTAAAATATAAAAACTTTTATTTGTAAAAATAATTAATTTATTAATAATATGACTGTCAATAGTTATAACCGACTGCACCGATTGGGTGGCCATATGTTCAATAATTTGTAACCAATCGGGCCGTCGATTGCCGATTGAAAATGTCTTAAATCTGATCCAATGATTTACAGACAATTCAAATAGCATTAGTGTTATGATCAAGATTTTATTATAAACAGTTAAACCACCAATAAATAGCGTTACATCTATAAATTGTACCTGGGTATCATAGCTAAAATTAATAAAGAAACTTTTTGTATAATAAAATAAAAATGCTAGATATAGCCCGGCTATTGTATATCCATATAGTTTTTGCTTTATATTATTAGTTTTATTATTTATAACATTTATATAATAATTAAATAGTATTCCACTTTTAGCTAAATTATTAACTTGTTGAAATTTTTCATTTAAAATTATGACTTTAACTATGTTTTTAAACATTATTTTATTTTATATATTTGTTTTTTTTTATTTAAATAAAATTATATCAATTTAAAGTTATATAATATTACTTAAAATTTATAAATACCTTTCATTTTTCAAAATTATTATAAAATAATACATTTTATTAAAAAAATCAATATTACATTTCAATTAACGATTAATAATTTTATTATACTTGTATTTTATTCAAAATAATATTACTACTATAAATTGAATATTTTTCTACTATATATTGTAAAACCAATATATAACTTAATGTTTTATTTGATAATAACATTAATGAATATATAATTTATTATGAAATATGTATTTAATAGTAATAAATCAATTAAAACTTAAATAATAATTACACTAATGCTCTACTTTCTACTTTTGCGAGTAAAATATCTTATGTACAAGCAGACACTAATTAATATCAAATTAATTAATATCAATAATATTTTTATACTTTTATGTTTTAAATAATAGCGTCTATCAGATTTTTTTTTTTTGAAAAAATATTATGTTTAGGTAGACACCTGTCGCCACTTGTATATCATTTTAACCAGTTTTAATCATAATTACAATAAACCCATTTTTAACCACTTTGTACCTATGTCATTTTGATTTAATTTTAACTGTGTACTCTTTATTGGTATATCAATCATGTGAGCCCTTCAGAAAATAGGGCCCCACTTCCCGTGACCTCCAAATCGAGACCCGAAGTCAAAGTCTGGAACTCAACACAAGTCGTTATATTTCGCATTCCCGACACATCTGTCACTCATTGTTGGTCATCGGCGACCCGAACCCTTCGGTCACAAACCAATGTATTTATGTCGCGCGGCCTAAACGCGTAGTCGACCTTAGAAAGGGACTTTTGCTTTCGACTCAACCAATCCTAGTGCTGGGCGTTAGTAAAAGTTCATTTGGCGCCTAAACCTGGCCTGTTCTGTTGGCCCGTTTACCGCAGGCTCACGACAATGTAATTTTTGTATTTTATAATAAGTATATTTTTTTGTTAATTTGTTTTAATATTAACAAATTTTAGAAACATTGCAGCCAGTAATGATATAATCTATCAATTTATAAATGATAATTACTTGAATAAATGATAATAACTTTGACTTCGGGTCCCGATTATGAGGTCACGGGAAGTGGGGCCCTATTTTCTGAAGAGCTCATATGATTGGTATACCGATGAGAAATACACAGTTAAAATTAAATTAAAATGACATAGGTACAAAGTGGTTAAAAATGGGTTTATTGTAATTATAATTAAAATTGTTAAAAAATGGTATACAAGTTTGTGTGACTACACAGTTGGACTGTCGAAAAGGAACAAAGATAACAATAATCCATAATTTATTTTTTTATTAAATAATTTTAATTATTTAAATCGCTAAACTTTTGGCCAAACTTATGAACAAGTAAAAAATACCTAACATATAGCGCAACCATCTAGTAATAATAATATAGAAAATTTAATTAATTTTTAACTTTTTATTTAATAAATTAAATTGAAACATACTTTATAAAACACAGTAAAAGTCATCACAATCATATTACCCATACTGGCACCCAATTTACGATTTGAAGTTAATTTTTCAAAATATAATAATAATTTCAATTTAAATGCTAACCACTGGTCAGTATTGGTAGACACCAGCCATTGAAGTCTAGCTAATTGTTTATACATTATATGGACGCGTTGTGAATATGAAGCAAGGCTGTATTGGACACCAAAAAATACCATATAAAAAATACCCATCTCAATTGAATACATGATTTTAACAAATTGTGCAGTATTTTCAAAAAATATTTGATGCAAAGCTATTAAACTCATTGGTATTGTTGTAAATATAAATGTTAAATATATTTGAGACCAAAAATCGTTAAATTGTTTCATTGATTCGCATAACACCTGGTGTTCATTGATATACCCGTTGACTACAGTCTTAATATATTTAGCTAAACCACCGGTTATTTGTCGTGTGCTTTGGCCAGTTGTATACAAATTTGCAATTTTTACGTTTATATAATTTATACGTAACAATGAATAGTAGGCTATTATGGCCACTAATGCCCCTGCTATAAACATATCGGCATACATAGTTATAATTGCAAATATTACAGCTGATTGTGTAATTAAAGCTATAAATATACGCATGGTTGACCATTGTAAAGTCAAATTTAATTGTATAATATTAAGCAATAACCACCCAATTACTGATGTAGCTAATAAATAAAAGAGTTACATGGCAAAAATAATTATTTAAGTGTCAGCATTTATTTTTTTAATCTAAAGGTTTTTTACAAGTAATTTGTTTGATTGTATAACTTCAAACAGGTACAAATTCATTTTAAACATTAATAATACTAGTAATGAAATTATAAAATGATTTTGTACCTGTTTAGGTTTGTACAATTAGTTCACATTTCTTCTAAAAACTGATTTGGATATACTAATTCAATATAAATTATAAAGTTTGAAAAAGGTACTTACAACAGCCATAAATAACCCAATAAGTAGCAAGGTAAACATGTTTAGCAAATATTATTAATTTATTAATAATTTGTTTATCAGTTTGTCGACGGCCTGGTCTTAAACGTATTTTCATTAAGACAAATACCTGTATCCATGACAGGGAACTATCAGTACAGGTACCCGATCGATACTTGTAATTCACAACAAAAGCTAATATTAAACAACTAATTATTATTATGCTATAAAATGTATTAATACCACCAACAATTAGACTTATATCAAAAAATAGCACCCGGGTCTCATATGAAAACTCATAAAACAAAGATATTGAATAAAATATAATCATTGATAAATAATTTGCTGCTATTATAAAACCCCATGTTTTTGTTTGAGTTGATTTATATTGAATTTGATTTAAATAAAAATTAATTAATTTACTTTTAGCAACTTGGTTATTTATACTGCTTATATTATTAAATGTACTTTCTATTACTAACGTATTAACTCGGTTTTTAAACATTTTAATTTTGTTTATAATATTAAAAAATATATTATATTTATTGTTTAAATAAAACTATATTTATTATAATAATTAATTATTATATAAAAATAGCTAGTATTTATATAATAAATTATTTAGTAATATTAATTGATTTTTATAATGATATTAGGTAATTAATCAATTTATCGAGCTATTTTTTATATTTTACATTTATAAATAAATGATTATTTCTTAATTACTTATTTAAATCAATAAAATTTTGCCCAAACTTACTAACCAGTAAAAAGTACCTTATATATATATCGTGATCATCTTTTTAAATAAAAAATTTTAATTTATAAAATAAATTTATAGAATTTAATTAAATAAACATAATAAATTTTTAAAAATAGAATAAATAATGTAAATTCTTTGAATTTAATTAATTAATTATAAAATATATTATATTGTTCAAATAATTTGTTCAAAATATATTAATTATTTTAATTTAATTGCTAACCACTGGTCAGTATATAATATATTATAAAAATAAATAGTTTGCATTAGTTTATATTATAAAATATTTTAAATATAATTTAAAATTAATTGATTTTAAAAGAGATGTTAGGTAATAAATCAATTTATTGATTTTTTGTATTTTAATTTTATAATGATGTGGTAATAATAATTTTAAAATTAATTAGTAATGCCATTGAACTTTTGGCCAAACTTATGCACCAATAAAAAGTACAGTGGGTACATTATAAACTGTCTGACAACATTGTTATCTGGGTGCTTATCTTATCTAAATCATAGCTTCAAGCAAGCCTATTGAAGATAAGATAAGCACCCAGATAACATTGTTGTCAGACAGTTTTTAATGTACCGAGTGTACCTAATATATAGCAAGATCATCTAATGGCAAAAAATAAAATAGTTTTATTAATTTGAAATGTTTATAAAAACTAATTTTTTAAATCAATTATAAAACTTACTTTATAAAATACTTTAAAATCCATCACGATCATATTGCCTATACTGGCACCCAATTTACGATTTGAAGTTAATTTTTCAAAATATGTTAATAATTTCAATTTAAATGCAAACCACTGGTCAGTATTGGTAGACACCAGCCATTGAAGTCTAGCTAATTGTTTAGACATTTTATGGACGCGTTGTGAAAATAAAGCTAACCAGTACTGTACACCAAATATTAAAATATACAAACTAACTTGGTTAATTGAAAATAAAATTTTCACAACTAGGCCAATATTTTCAAAAAATATTTTATGTAATTGTATTAAACTGATTGGTATCAATGTTAATAAACTAGTTAAATAAATTATAGACCAATCACTGTTAAATTTTTTTATTGATTTGCATAACATCTGGTGTTCACTGATATACCCCTTGACTACGATTTTGGTGTAATACACTAAACCACTAGATATTTGTCGGGTGTTTAGGCCAGATGTATGTAAATTTGATATTTTATTATTTATATTATTTATACGTAATAATAAATAATAAGCTACTAATGTGCACAATGCACTTGATACAAGCAAATCGACATAGATGGTTATAGTAACAAATAATATGGTGGTTTGTATTATTATAGCTAGAAATAAATGCATGGCTGACCATTGGATACTTAAATCAAATTGAATAGCTTTAATCAATAAATAACTTGTTATTGAAATAGCTAGTAACAAATAAGCAACAAAAATTTATTTAATTTAAATTTCATTATAATTATATACACTATGTATCTCATAAGAATTTATAATTTGATATTAATTGCTAGGCAACCGAGGCTGTGATTAGCGCATTGTTGAACAATCACCCCAAATCACGTGATAAACTCTTGCAAGATACATAGTGTATACAGTTATTTTTTAATTTAATTTAATACTTACTAAAGCCGTATACAATTAAATTAGTAGCCAGGTAAATGTATTGAGTAAACCATATAAATTTATCAATATTTAATTTATTGGTTTGTCGTCGCACTGGTCTTAAACTTGTTTTCAATAACACAAACACCTGAGCCCACGGCCGGGTACTGTCATCGCCAGTACTTAACCTTAACTTATAATTAATAACAAAAGCTAATAGTAAACCAAGGAATGTTGTTATATTAAGAAATGTATCAATACCACCCACAAGTAGACTTATATCTAAAAATATCATCCTGGTCTCATTGGAAAATTCATTAAACCAAGATGTTATATAAAATATTATCACTGAAATGTAATTCATTGCTATAATAAAACCAAATATCTTGGTTTGAGTTGATTTGTATTAAATTTGATTTATATATAAATTAATTATATTGTTTTTAACTATTTTATTATTAAATTTATTGATATTATTAAACTTATTATTTTTAATTAACGTATTAACTCGGTTTTTAAACATCTTGATGTTATTTTCATGGAATATATTTATTAAAAATAAATTACTAAATTTAAAAAATAAAACTAAAATAAAACTAATCACTAAACAATTACAAAATATAAAATGTATTTTAAACTTATTTATCGTTATAAACTTATAAAAAAGTATAAAATAATTATTGATTTTATAGATAATAAGCTAAAAATCAGTTTATTAAACTTTTTATTTAAAATAAATAAATAATTTTTCAAGTACTTTGTAATAATTTAATTAATTAAACATTTATATCAATGAACTTTTGGCCAAACTTATGCACCAATAAAAAGTATCTAACATATAGCGTGATCATCTATTAATAATTAAAATAGACATTTTTAAAAATAAATAATTACAACATTAAAATAAACTTACTTTATAAAATACTGGAAATGTCATCACGATCATATTACCCATAGTAGCACCCAATTTACGATTTGAAGTCAATTTTTCAAAATATAATAATAATTTCAATTTAAATGCTAACCACTGGTCAGTTTTGGTAGACACCAGCCATTGAAGTCTAGCTAATTGTTTAGACATTATATGCATGCGTTGAGAAAATAAAGCAAGGCTGTATTGGACACCAAACAATATAATATATAAAACACCTATCTGAATTGAAAAAGAAATTTTGAGGAACAATGCAATATTTTCAAAAAATATTTTATGCAATCCTATTAAAGTAATTGGTATTATTGTTAATATCGATGTTAAATAAATTATAGACCAATAATCGTTAAAATATTTTAATGATTTGCATAACACTTGGTGTTTATTCATATACCTGTTGAATATTAGTTTAATATAATACTGCAAACTACTAGAAATATGTTTGGTGCTTTGACCAGTAGTTGATAAATTTGTAATTTTATTATTTATATTATTTATATAATTTATTTGTAATATAAAATAGTAAGCTAGCAATGTAAAAAATGCACTAGCTACAATAATATCAATATGAATTGTTATAGTAGCAAATGATACGATTGTTTGTACAATTATAGCTAGAAATAAATGCATGTTTGCCCATTGTATGGTTAAATTTAGTTTTATAACATTAAATAATTGATATATTATTACTGATGTAGCTAGCAACAACCAAAAAACAAAATATTAATTTTAATTACTATTTATATACTAAATTTCAATAGACTTTCCTGCCTCTAAGTCTACAGTGAAGTCAACCTAACTAAACCTAATGTATTTTTAGGATAAGTTGGCTTCCCTGTAAAGCTTAGGTTAGCTTTTCTGCAGACTTTGAACAAGGCATTATAGTACAGAATTGGCCAATGTCAATAGTACGGACAATGCAGTGAAGTGTCACTTAAATGCTTACAAAGTTTATGCTTTGAATGCACTACCAAAGCTACGTGTAGTATATTTGTCTGTACTATTCACAGTGCCCAATCCAGTACATTTCTACATGTTGAGTTTATAAAAAAATAAATTTAAAATTATACAATTAATATAAAATTGAATACTTACTAAAACCATACGCACTAAAATTAGTAGCCCGGTAAACGTATTTAGTAAATAAAATTAATTTATTGATAATTTGTTTATCGATTTGTCTGTGCACTGGTCTTAAACTAGTTTTGATTAACACAAACACCTGAAACCACGGTCGGGTACTCTCATCGCCAGTACTTAACCTAAACTTATAATTTATAACAAAAGCTAATAGTATTGACATGAATACTATTATTATATCAAATGTAGTAATACCACCAACAATTAGTCTTATATCAATAAATGTTACCCTGGTCTCATATGATAATTCAATAAACAATGATATTAAATAAAATATAATCATTAGTATATAATTTGCTACTATTATTAAACCAAATATCTTGGTTTGAGTTGATTTATATTGAATTTGATTTAAATAAAAATTAATTAATTTGTTTTTAGCTACTTTATTATTTAATTTATTATTTTTAATTAACGTATCAACTCGGTTTTTAAACATCTTGATTAATTTCAAGTTTTTAAAATAATTATTTTCAAATAATATATTTATTTTTAAATAAATTAAATATTTATTTAAATAAAATTTTTATTACAACACAATCATTGTATATAAAATGTACAGTCTTTTGCATTTTATTTGATCATAGGTTTTATTAATTTAGTGCACTATATAATGCACTAAAATAAATATGCTTATAATTATATGAAATATAAATGTTCACATGTGTTTTTATTATTTGTTATAAAACATTACAAATATTTTTTATATACCTTAAACTAAAAATCAATTTATTGAACTGTTTTAGATAATAAATTTATATTTAGATATCTTTATAATTAATTATTTGTATCAATAAACTTTTGGTCAAACTTATGCACTAGTAAAAATATCTAACATATAGCGTGATCATCTATTTAAAAAATATAATATATTTTTAAAAAATTTTATTTAAAAATTTTTAATTAACTTACTTTATGAAATACTGGAAAAGTCATCACGATCATATTATCTATATTGGCACTCAACTTACAATTTGAAGCTAATTTTTCAAAATATAATAATAATTTCAATTTGAATGCTAACCACTGGTCAGTATTGGTAGACACCAGCCATTGAAGTCTAGCTAATTGTTTAGACATTTTATGCATTCGTTGTGAAAATGAAGCAAGATAGTATTGGACACCAAATAATACAATATATAATAAAATTACCCCGATTACAAATATAATTTTCACAGCTAGATCATTATTTTCAAAAAATATTTTATGCAATGCTATTAAACTGATTGGTATTGTTGTAAATATAAATGTTAAATACATTTCAGATCAATAATTGTTAAATTGTTTTAGTGATTCGCATAACACCTGGTGTTCACTGATATACCTGTTGACTACCCCTTTAATATAGCTTTCTGTGTGAACAATAAGTGGTTGGGTGTTTTGGCTAGTTGTATACAAATTGACAATTTTACTATTTATATAATTTATTCGTAATAATAAATAATAAGTCAATATTGTAACTAATGTGCATGTTACAAGCATATCTGCATGAATTATAATAATAGCAAGCAAAACTCCAGTTTGTATGATCAAAGCTATAAATATGCGCATGGTTGACCATTGGATACTTCAATTAAGTTTAATTGCATTAGCATAGCTAGCCACATACAAACAAAAATAATTAACTTAAATCAATATTTATATTTTATTTATAAACAGAAAATAAATTAATAAGCTATAAAAATATAGAGTGTTCATAAATAATTTTATGTTACTATAGTTACTCATAGTCTTTTCATGTTTTACGTAACTATGGTAACTTAAAATATTTATATATATCACTTTATATTAATAAATTAAAAATATTTATATTTTGTATTAAATTAAAATACAATACTCACTGAAGCCATTGAGAGTAAAATTAGTAACAAGGTAAACAAGGTTAGAAAATTTAATTAATTTATTAATAATTAGTTTATCAGTTTGTTGGTCCACTGGTCTAATACGTGTTTGCATCAACATAAACACCTGGACCCATGACCGGGTACTATCGTCGCAGGTACTTAACCGATATTTGTAATTAACCAAAAGTGCTAACAGTAAACCATTAATCATTATTATAAATAAAAATCCATTAATACCACCAACTATTAGAGTAACATCTAAAAATATTACCCTGGTATCATATGAAAACTAAATAAACACAGACATTATATAAAATATTATAATTAATATATAATTTGCTGCTATTATTAAATCAAATGTTTTGGTTTGAGTTGATTTATATTGATCTTGATTCAAATAAAAGTTAAATAATTTACTTTTAGCAACTTTATTATTTTTATTATAACTAATATTATTATAAAATTTATTTTCTATAACTAATGTATTAACCCGGTTTTTAAACATTTTAACTTGTTTATAATAATTTTTCAAAAATAATTTTATTTTAAATTATATACTATTAACTTAATAGTATTAAGTATTGATATAATGTGTAAATATTATGCAATTTAAATTAGTTATTAATCAAATTGTTCTATTAAACAAAAAAATTTAATCATAATTCTTATTATAAAACAATAAATCATTTAAAATATATATTGAGCAATTTTATAAATTACAAATCAACTTATTGATAAATAATTATTATTTATAATAAATTAAAGTATATTTAGTTTGTTTTGATAGTTAGTAATATTTTCATAATTAATCGTTTATATCAGTAAATTTTTGACCAAACTTATGAACTAGTAAAAAATATCTAATATACAGGGTGATCATCTAGAAATAATAAAAATAATTCATACATTAATTAAATTATATACTTATTTGTATTTAATAAATTTTAAAAACATACTTTGTAAAATACTGCAAAAGTCATCACGATCAAATTACCCATAGTAGCACCCAACTTCCAATTTGAAGTCAATTTTTCAAAATACATTAATAATTTAAATTTAAATGCTAACCACTGGTCAGTATTGGTAGACACCAGCCATTGAAGTCTAGCTAATTGTTTAGACATTTTATGTAAGCGCTGTGAATATGAAGCCAAACCGTATTGGACACCAAACAATACAATGTACAAAACACCTAGGTTAATTAAATTACCAATTTTAACCAAATAAACAGTATTTTCAAAAAATGTTTGATGTAATAATACCAAACTAATTGGTATTGTTGTTAATACAAATGTTAAATACATTTCAGACCAATAATCGTTAAATTGTTTCATTGACTCGCATAACACCTGGTGTTCACTGATATACCCGTTAACTATAGTTTTTAAATGTATTTGTAAACCACTAGCACTTTGTCGGGTACTTTTGTTAACCGTTTTATACAAGTTTATAATTTTATTATTTATATAACTAATTCGTAATAATAAATAATAAGCTAGTATTGCAACTAATGTACCAGCCATAAATAAATCTGCATACAATGTACACAAAGTTATTAATTTTGCTAATTGTATTATTATAGCTAATATATTTAAGTATTTGTTTGACCATTGTACATTTAAATCTAGTTGTATAATATTTATTAAAACAAATCCTATTGCTAAAGTAGCTAGATGAAATATAAATATAATATTTATAATTAATATTTATATAAATAAAACTTTAATTGAATATAAAGTGGTTCGTAAAGATTTTATGTTACCTTAGTAACTCATAGGCTTTACAAGTGCAATGTTACTATGGTATTTTTAAAAACTTTATGAACCACTCTATATTTAATATGGTATACTAACTAGATCCATAAACAATCAAATAATTAGCCAAATAAACATATTTAGTAAACATAATTAATTTATCAATGATTTGTTTGTCAGTTTGCCGGTGCAATACCGGACGTACCCTTGTTTTCATTAATATAAACACTTGAATCCATGGCCGGGTAGTGTCAGCACTGGTAGTCAAACGATATTTCAAATTAACCACAAATGCTAACACTAAAGCCATAATCATTATTATAATATAAAATACATTAATACCGCCAACAATTAGTGTTATATCACAAAATAACACCTTGGTCTGATAGGAAAATTTAATAAACATGGATAAAATGTAATAAACAATAAAGAGCACATAATTTGCTGATTGTATTAAACCAAAAGTTTTATTTTTTGTAGATTTGTAATGTATTTGATTTAAATAAAAGTTTATTAATTTACTTTTAGCTACATTGTTATTATTTGAATTATAACTATTGTTGTTATTATGATCATCTATAATTAATGTGTTGACCCGGTTTTTAAACATTTTGAATAAAATCTTGTTATAATTTCAAAACATTTAAATAAATTTGAATATAAACTATTATCAACTATTTTTAAATAAAATATAAAACTTTTTGTTTAAAAACAAATAATAAATTATTTTTCATTATTTTTTGAATGATTCATTATATTTTAACATAAATTAATTATATAATAAAAATAAATGATATAAATCATACTGATATAAATATGATTATATAACCATTTATAATATACTACAATCATACAGATAAATAAATTATAAATTTTACGTTTACTTTAAAAATATTTAATATAAATTATAGAAAAATAAAGTTAATAATATAATGATATTACATGTATGTATAAAAATTATGTATTTAAATTATAAATTGTAAGAAAATTTGTAGATATATTTTATTTATACGGTTTTATTATAATAAATAACTCATGGACAGGCGTTTCCAAGGGAGCTAATTAAAAACCACATACTTATTGTAAAAAACTATACAGGTAATTTTTGTTGTAAAA
>JAQIWK010000570.1:0-14962 GCA_034695265.1 Dissorhina ornata | reverse complement strand
AGAAGGGCTTTCAGAATATCAACTTAAAAAATGAATCAGAGTTGATAACATCGGGGGCCGAAAAAAACATCATCCTTTATATCTAGTATATCATGTAGGGTACTGCGTAAACGTCCACGATTACAGTGTCTTAAATTGTGGATAATTTGTAATCAATTTGAATTTAATGATAAATTTTTTATTATGCACATTATTGATAATGATGTGTATTATAGAATCGGTATAACCCACCCACCCATATTTTTTAGTTTTCAAATAACCTTGGTACTTTGTGAATTACTAAATATGAATATTTTGATTAATTAGTGAATTGTTTAAACGTAAGGAAACATTACGGGATATAAAATATGATGGTGATAAGAAATCTATAATAAAACAATATATTACATATTGTTATAATTTACATACATTATATAATTAATCAAACGAAATATACTTTTATATTTAATTCATTTAATTAGCAAATCAACATGTTTTAATTTCTATAATAATTGCTAAATATATTGGTAATCAATAATTACTAATACCAATTAAATATAATTACCAGGTATTGATAACTATCAATTTCCTTCAAAGTTATTATATAAATTATATCAATCTTTGTTTAGCTATTATTAAGATCCTTTTTATTAATCATATTTATCTAGTTACATGTTAAATAAATTAGTTTACTTTAAAAATAATAAACTAAACTATAAGTTGTTATTTAATAATGTAGTGGTTTTATTCATGTTTAATTTATATAATTTTTTACACATATTTTTAATTTAATTAACAAAATGTGTGCCAAAAGAAAATTATCTTCAGAGCTGTTATGCGATGATTGTTGGGAACATGTATTCACGTATTTGTCACCAAAACAAAGGATTATTATTGAAAGAGTGTCCAAACAATTTCAAAATGTGCCCGAAGTGCACAACAAAATTATCTGGATATTAATGAATTGTTTGACATTCAATGTGCTAATCAGCCTGGTCTACTATACCCACAATTAAACAAAGAAAATATACAATGTATTTCACAAAAATGGCCATATATTAGACATGTTAACTTTCAATATGATAAATTAATAACCGAACAAGTCTATGGTTATTTAACCATGGTTATAATCAAAAATTTAAATTTCATACAAAATATTCAAGTAAACAATAATAAATTGCCCAGGCGTATCAATGATTATATTATAAACCCATTGCCTATCATGGATAGGGCACAAAATGTAAATCATAAATATGATGTGGATTTATCAAAATTGTCTGAATTTGTTGATAATATAATTAGATGTGATATTAAATATGACACAAAATATATGAATGAATTTAATATATTTATTAATAATAACAAACAAATTCACAATTTAAAAATCAATACATACAATATAAGTACTAATGATTTAGTAAATATATATCAACAATTATCTACATTGCAAAGTTTTAAACTATTGGATCATCAAGAAGATTTATCTGGATTTGATCCTGATAATGAAGACTTTATTAAATATTTTATTGATATAAGCAAAACATTACATTGTTTAACAATTGATTGTCGATTAGAGTTAGACGCTATACCTTACCGTTGGTTACAATTAAATCAATTTCAAAACTTTCAATCATTAATAGAGTTGGATATAAAAATTGATATACTTTGGGGTTGATTATAGGGGGAACCCTCCCCCTAACCGGCATTGGCTTACCGGCCTCTAGCGAAAGTTGGATATACCCCCACCCAATGGGTCCAGTAGCTTCCATATTGTTTTGCATTCTGGTACTGTTATGACTTGTGGGTGCACAATAACACTGTCAACTGTTTTCTGGATCCTGGGACATGTTATGACATGTCTTCGCATTTTAACACTATGTCTTATTTTTCTTATGCATCTAATATTAATAAATTATTAATAATAATTGAAATAAAAATTCTTAATTGCATTTTAAGTTCCCCATACAAAATATTGCTAGGTTTCAATAGTTTATAAAAACTTACACAAACTCTATTACTTTTTTTTTACTATTAAGTTTTTAATCACTAACATTAAATTTTATTTAAATATTACTAATGGGGCAAAACCAATATAGGTTCTATTAATCAAAGTTACATTATATATGGATTTTTTTTTAAATGATGATAAGCTAGCTATAGAAGCGGCAAAATTGATTTGCGCTAAAAATTTTTATTTTAATAATAATTTATTTACTAGAATATATTTTCAAATAATCTTACTAGTTCAAATAATCTTTAGTTAGTATTATATAAATTACTAAATGAGTATTTCAACAAATTAGTAAATTTTTTTTAATGTCAGGAAACATTACGGAATATAAATTATGATGGTGATAAGAAAACTATTATATTATTGTTATACATAACATAATTAATATTTGCATTACATTATATAATTAATAAAACTTAATATAATTTGGTGTTTAATTTATTTAATTAGCATATTAACATGCTTTAATTTTATTGAATAATTACTAAATATGTTTGTAATTAATAATAACTAATTATCAATTTCCTTTAAAGTTATTATTCGCATAAATCAAGTTAATATATAAATAGTTGTTTTGCTATTATCAAGATATTAATTATTATTATTTATTTTAATCAAATCTACTTCATGTTATGAATTATTTTATTATAAAATAATCAACCAATATATACTTTGTCACTTAGTGTTGTAGTGATTTAGTCTTGTTCAATTTATATTATTTATTAAATTTATTATAAATTTAATTAACAAAATGTCTTTTGAAAGTAAATTATCTGAAGACCTATTATGCGATGATTGTTGGGAACATGTCTTCACTTATTTATCACCAAAACAGAGGATTATTATTGAAAGAGTGTCCAAACAATTTCAAAGATGTGCCCGAATAGGTGTATATAACCTGGATATTAATGAATTGTTTGGCGTTCAATGTGCTAATCAACCTGGTCTTAAATATTCACAATTAAACAAAGAAAATCTACAAAGTATTTCACCAAAATGGCCAAATATTAATCATGTTTACTTTCGATATGATGAATTAATAACCGAACAACTATATGGTTATTTGACCATGGTTATAATCAAAAATTTTAAAGTAAATTATAATATTTATGTAGATAATAATAAATTACCTAGGCGTGTCAATGATTATATTGAAAATCAATTGGGTGTCATGAATGGTACACAAAATATAAATTATAAATATGATATTGATTTATCACAACTGTCTCATTGTATTAATGGAAATAAATGTATTATTAATGACATAGATGATTGTAATATTGAATATGACCCAGAGTATATGAATGAATTTAATATATTTATTTATAATAACAAACAAATTCAAATTTTAACAATTAGTACTTACAATATAAGCACTAATGATTTAGTAAATATATATCAACAATTATCTACATTACAAAATTTTAAATTATTTGATCATCAAGAAGATTTATCTGGATTTGATCCTGGTAATGAAGACTTTATTAAATATTTTATTGATATAAGCAAAACATTACATTGTTTAACAATTGGTTGGCGGTTAGAGTTAGACGCTATACCTTACCGTTGGTTACAATTAAATCAATTTCAAAACTTTCACTCATTAATAGAGTTGGATATGAAAATTGATATAATATGTGATAATGATGTGGGTGCAATTCAATCTAGTATAACAAGTAATGTATTTAGTCAATGTCCACATTTAATCTTGCTTAAATTGTGGATAAATTGCGGTAAATTTATTTTTAATAATCAATTTTTTACTAATATTGCCCAACATTTACCTAATTTAATAGATGTAATGCTATGTCCGGTTGAGATAACTAATGATATATTTATTGATGAAATTTGTAAACTTTCACAATTAATTACATTGTGTTTGGTTTCAAACTCAGACAATATTTTAAGTGATAATAGATTTTATCAATTAAAACAAAAAATGCCTTTACGTAGGCTTTCATTTTTAATTGTTAACAAACAACTTTCACATACTATTATCAAATCATTTGGTGATATAATATATTTTAAAACTGACTATGATAAAATGTTAAATTTACCACAAATTTATTATAAGTTTGATAATGAACAACAAAAATTGATCAAGATAGAAAATGCTTAAACATGGACAATAATTGACAAATGATACAAAATAATTATATGAATCAAATAAATATATTTTATTAAAGCAATATTTGTTTAGATAATTTACATTAATTAATTGGGATTTTAATTTTTTTTTGTTAATATTAAATATAAAAGAAAATAATATTGATATAAATATTTTATAAATATTATTTATAAATAAATAACTATATGAATAATGTATATTTTATATTTATCAAAATATAAATAAATAAAGTATTAATAATTACTGTATTGTTAATTAAATTAAGTAAGTATAAATAATTTATATTTATAGTAATAAATTTAAATTAAAACTCATAAAGATGTGCCTGATGGATGTTTTTTAACATAATCATCTAGAGCAGCGGTGGCCAAATGATTAAACATATTTTGGCCAGTTTTTTGGCACATATCAAAAAATGAGCCATGCTGCTCTAATAACAAATGTGGTGAATCAAATTCAAGCAAACGGCCTGCGTCTAGTACCTAGGTAATATCCATTATTATAAAAAATATATATTTATAAAAACTATTATAAAGTCATTTTATATATGCATTAATATTTTATGCATTAATATACTAACCATAACGCGATCACAATCTATAATAGTGTTAAGTCTATGCGCTATTGTAAGTACTGTACAATTGGCAAAATTGTTCCTGATACTTGTTTGAATGAGTGCATCGGTTTGGTGGTCAACATTGGCTGTGGCCTCATCAAGTACCAGTATTTTTTGGCGACGTAAAATGGCCCTGGCCAGACAAACTAGTTGACGCTGGCCAACGCTAAAATTGCCACCACCCTCGCTTAGCTGGGCATCTAGTTTGCCTGGTAAATCCTTAATGACCTGGGCCAATTGAACCTCATCCAGCGCTGCCCATATTTCTTGGTCGTTGTACTGATTGAAAGGATCCAGATTACGACGCATTGAACCCGAAAACACGACCGGATCCTGAGGTATAATAGCTATGACTTGACGCAAGTCGTGTAAACCAATACTTTTGGAGTCAATACCGTCTATTAGTATACGACCCGTCGGCTCAACCATACGAAACAACGCCGATATGATTGACGATTTGCCGGCACCCGTACGGCCAACGATACCAATCTTTTCGCCTCCCTTTATACGACACGTAATGTCTTTTAATACTGGTTTGTCGGGCGCGTTGTCGTAGTAGACGCACATCCGGTCAAACTCTATTGCGGCCGTTTGTGGCCATTGTTTGGCCGGTCGACTCTCGGGAGTGGACTCGAGGGCCGCCTCTTGTGGTAGTCGTGTGTATTCAATGATGCGCTCAACTGAAGTCATTTGACTTTCCAATTCAGCCGACTGTCGGACACCAAACTGTGTCTGACCCGTCAGCATAAGAGCTATGGCATTATAAACGAGTCAATACGGTCATTTACAATTGAAATATTTTTATAATTATTTTATAATTAATTTATTAATTAATAAATCAGTTAATGTTTACCTGATGCAAATGCCAGCCCTGCACTACCACTTGTAATACCTAAATTATATGTTAATATAATATTATTTTTAATAATTTTATTTTAAAATAATAAATAATTTATTAATATATTAATTAAAAAGTTATATATTAAACCACATATTGTCACAAATAGACAACAAGTGGTTTTAATTGTTAAAATATTATTAGTGAACTAGATGTAATGATATACTGCCAAATTAATAAACATTGTTTTTTATTAATTTTAATCATCAGATAATAAGTAATTAAAATTTACCACGGTAACTCAGTTAAAGTTAATGCTTTTGAGCATAATAATGAAACAATGTTTTAGAAAATTATAAATGATATATTACCATGTTGGTAAGTCATCAAAACTGCCGCCACAGCCGCCAGGTAAGCCACACATAACCAATCGGCTATTAAACCTAGTGTCCTAGATGCGGCTATAAAAACAAACCAGGTAGCACTATGATCATTTTGGTAAATATAAAATTGATTTCGAAATGCTTGTTGGGCACCGTAGGCTCTAATACTAGCCAGTCCATTTAGGGTAGTGCTCACGTGCGAGTATACCGGACTACGAGCTAGGCGCAAATTAATTATAATTTTATTTATATTTTAATCATCATTATATTAGCTTAAACATTTTTAAAAAATTATGTTAACTCACTTAAACTTTCCATGCGTTTAATATCGCGGGCGGTTTTTATATAAACACCTCTTACGAGTATTGTCAATGCAAATAATAAAACACCTGGTATAATTAGGTACGGGTTAATCATAGTAATCACCACTAATATACCAATTGCTTGAGCTATTGTCTATTATAAGAAAATAATTATTAAAACATAGTATAAATATAATTTTTTTAAATAGTGTAAAGTTTATAAGTTATAATAAATCTAAGATGATTACAAAACTTTGTTATAATCATATATACAAATGCACCATAAATATTTAAGTAATATATATATATATATGTATGTATATTAATTTAGTTATTTTAATATTTAATAACATTAATTATAAATGATGTTACTTTTAGTTACTGTCTAGTTATAATTTATAATTTATTTTGTTTTTAAATTAATTCAACTGTAACAAAATTCTAATTTAAATTAAATTACCAAATTTAAATCAAATGACGTTGATGGCAACATTTCATCAATGATACCCAGATCCTTAGTAAATCTGTTTAATATTCGGCCTAAAAATTAAAAAACATTTTACAAGATAAAAAATTTAATTATAATTAATATACTATTGAATAATACCGATGGGATTGTTGTCAAACACAAACATGGGTGCCCTCAAGAGTCGTCCAAATATAGTGTTATGCAATCGTTTGGATGCAATCATACAAATGGCAAACCATGTCATGGATCGCACCATGGTTGATAATAAAAGTGCAACAATTAGTACCGAGTATATGATCAGGGCAAAATTATTTTTCTCTTGCGATTGTGTTCCTTCGTTATTAGTCCTGTGTTTTAGCCCCAAAAACATAAATAAACATATAATTACTTATAATTTATTCAGTTATATTAATATAACTTTATGATATACAAACCATTGCATAAGCCATAAATCAGAGGCATGAAATATAGCCTGGGATATTATAGTAGACAACAAGGTAAATGTGCCTAATATTGGACCGCAACCCGCTTTCAAGTACTCCCAGTAAACTCGGCCACCAATCGAGCCCTGAGTTCGTTGTTCTTCTTCTATTTGTGGTACCTCTTCGACCGATATTTTATTCTATTTTATTTATAAATTATTAATTTATCAACCTAACAATTAACTTGTATCTCATATTTATTTATAATATACATAATAAATTTTAATTAAAAAATAGCAAATATTCATTAAAATTCTCTACAAGCTGGCTATTGAATTAAACCAATATGTTTTTAATTAAGTATTACACCATATTAATTAATTAAATGTTAGTAAATAAGTTTCAAGTATTTACTTCTTTAAGAAATTGTGTATATTATAAATAAATTTATATGTTATATATATATATATATAACTGATTAAACCATTATTTAATAATAATTTTTAATTCTATTAATATATAAAGATTATACCAAACATGAACTTTTACGGCGCCGTAAACTTTTCCGACTTCGGACAGAGTCAGCCCGAACGGTGACCACCGACTTGTCTGACCCATCGTTACTTTGGCCATCAGTTAACACCACATTTTGACCATCCATTTCATTATCATCATCGGTGTCCTCGTCGTTGTCTTCGGTCTCTAATAGTGACATAAAATCCAATTCCCGAGCGAGCAGTTCATCAAAAGTACCCACACCTACACACCGGCCCTCATCTAACACTAATATTTTGGTAGCTTTTCTAATGAACTGGATTTGATGGGTGACTAATATACGAATTTTATCAGCCAGGTAATTCACTATACATCTGTTTTTTGAAATGTTAAAAAATAATAAATTTGTATTGAGTCAATTTTTGTTAATTTCATTGGTAATAATTTTTTTTATAAAAATAGTATAATTATAAATAAACTGGATAAATATTATGCTACTAGCTATAATTATAATTATGTTATAAATACATTATGTCAAAATTGATTATTATAATTAAATTGTTTTAATAATTTATTTTGCTAGTTTACTTTTCAAAAATATGTTCAGCCACAGCCGCATCAACTGCCGATAATGGGTCGTCCATGAGACAAATATCGGTATTTCTGTACAATGATCTAGGTAAATATACAAATTCAATTAATTTAGGAATTAAAAAATTTAATATGTATTTAAAAAACTACAATTAAAGCATATTTTTTTACAATTTTCATGCTTGGACTAAAGTAAAACTTTAACATCATAAAATAATTTATTTTAATAATTACCTGGCTAATGTAATCCGAGCTTTTTGACCGCCCGACAGCGATACCCCTTTTTCGCCGACTAGTGTCCGATCGCCGTAAGAAAATAAACCGAAATCACGTTCGAGTGCACAGACCTCTACCACTTTACGATATCGGCGCTCGTCATACGGCAGTCCAAACAGTATGTTATTTCTAACCGAGTTATTAAAATTCCACGGTTCCTGAGCTGAATAGCTAACACTACCCTCTAGTTCTATTGAACCACTTTGTAACTCCAATTCACGCAGCAATGTCATCAAAAATGAACTCTGTCAATTTCATTATTATTATTATTTATAGTATAATTACAGTTAAAGTACAGCTTTCCTGGTTTTAGCACTAAATGTTATAGTGTAGAGGTCTGTGCAGTACAATATTTAATGCTAAAAAACCAGGAAAGCAGTAGTGCTTTAACTGTATACAATGCCACCACTATATATCGAAAAGTAAAAACATAAAAGTTGTGTTATTTCACTCCAAAAAAATGATTCGATTAAATATATACTTCAATCTATTTAAGTTGAAATTACATTTTTACATTGAATTATTGCTGTTTTTCTTAGTTTTCATTTTAAATATACCAATATATAATATTAGGAAAAATCATGTATTTAATATATCAAAGAAAAAGCAATGATTCAATGTAAAAAGGTAATTTCAAATTAAATAGATTGAAGTCTATCTTTAGTCGAATCATTTTTTTGGAGTGAAATAACACAACTTTTTTGTTTTTATTTTTTGTTATATAGTGGTGGCTTTGTATTAGGTTTATAATTCAAATATACATACTTTACCCGAACCAACTGGACCAATAACAGCTAGCAAATCGCCAGGTTTCAAGTGTACACTTATGTTGTCTAGTGTTGGTCTTTTAGTATCCTTAATTTTTTTATCAACCAAATTATATATATATTATTTTATGTAAAATTATTAATTAATTAATATATCACCTCGTTCCATTTGGCCGTTATATTGTTTATTAAAACTTGTGGTGATGAATGTTTAATGTTATTTGAAAGTTTATCAGGGTGATATTTATCAAATTTTGTCTCTTTTTCTTCAAGTTCCAAAAAATTCTAATTCAAATATTTATTAAAATTTATAAATTATTAATTTACATATTTAAATCATATTATATTTGATGTAAAATTACCTGAATGCGTCTACATGTGACCAACAATTCAGCACCCTGAGCAATTCCTTGAGGGAATATCCATGTTAGAGTAATACGTAACATATTGAACAGGGCCATGGTGACAAAAACACATTTGGAGTTCAGCACGTGACCCAGCAATACGTAACACAAAAAGCAACAAAATAAGATAATCTTGGTGGCAATTAAAAACATTGACAAATTGATGGCTTTTAAATAACAGACATTGCGTATATCGTTTACTTCAACCCTGATCAAATTAAATATATAAAATATTAATATTAATTGGTGTGTATTTATATCTAGATGTTAAATAGTTTTACTTTCTAGCTTTTTGAACCAACTCTGAAAATGATTGTTCCCAGGTGTACATTTTAATTACCCGCATTCCCGATATGATCTCGTTCATTAATCTCAAACGAGCATCAGTTAGTTTTGCCGTTTTTTGTCTATATATTAATTAATTAATTATAAGTTATTTATAATATTATTTGCGATTTAGATTGTTGTTGTTATGGCTAACCTGTATCTTGAAAATAATTTGCCCATGATCAACTGAAATGGTATATACAATACAAATAGACCCAACGCTACAACACTTGAATTGCCCAAATATGTCCACGTTATGTAAATAACTAGTATGGCTTGAATGGGCGCCACAAACACACAGGTCATTGTAATGGCAAACTTTAATTCAATTATAATAAATTATTATATTAAATAACTATATTAAATAAGTAAATATAAAATTTTACCTCATCAAATCTATTCACATCATTAGACATAATGTTAATTATTTGGCCAACAGTTGTTTTGCCCAAAGATGCCTGGCTCAGTTTGAGAGACTAATAAATAAAACATAGACATGAATTTAACAAAACATTTATAATTATAAAGCTTTTGCTAAATTAATTAAATGTAACAAGGAATTTTTTATAATATTAATACATTATCTAATCAAATTTTTAAATGAAATAAATCTGATTTTGATCATGCTAACAAATGCAAAATATAGTTTTAACATAATTTAAAATGTGCTTGCTACACTCTACCTTTTGATACATAAGCGTGGTACACGAGTTTCGCAATCGCATGCCTATTTGTAGGTTACGCATCATACATGGATGATGTATACTGATATACAGGGCTGAACAAAATACTATACCACCCGCGGCCATACAAGCTTGCTGGTAAGTTAGGTAAGTTGACCCGCTAAAATAGTCAATTACAAATCCTAGTAATAAAGGCTGTCCAATACGTACTACACATTCCTAATATTAAAAACAAAAACATAAAATTTACTTTATTGTTACAAAGTTTACACGTTTAATTTTTTTTTAAATAATTTAAATATTAATTTTAAAACTTACCCCTATGCCAAATATTGTCACTGGAATAAAAAACTTGCCACCATAAGTTTTAACCAGGGCCAACCAAAATCTTGGATTGCGTTTGAGGCGTTCATTGTTCCAGTTTCTTTTTTTAAATAAATAATAAATATTTTTAATTTTAGTTAATAATATATTATTTATATTACATAATAAATAAATTTAAATAAATGAACTACATGAAATATATACATACTTTTCTAAAGGCTTCACTAGATTTAAGGCCTCATCAGATTTTGAGCACCGGGTCAAGTCATCGTAGGACAGGCTATCTTTGCGCCAACCCAACCAAAACAGTGGATATACCCAACTATTACCACAATAATTAACAAAACAATTTATTCTAGTTAATATTATTTTTAATAAGAATTAATATTATATATATTTTTTAAATAACTAATTTGAAAAATATTGATTTACGTGATAAATAATTTTTCCAAAATGTTCAAGGCATCCCATTTGGATTTGCCAATAATTTTACTCTCAACTTCCATAATTAATTAATTTTTTTTAATGTATTAAATAAAATTAGTTAATTTAATGAGATTTTTATATTAAAATAAGAAACAAACTGAAAATTTATATTAAAAACTATTTAAACAAAACACATTATACCGTATAATAAATTTTAATTGTTTTATAATTAACTTTAAATGTAAATAATTGGTAGACTTTTTATTAAATAAAAAAGAAATAGTAAAATCAAATGTAAGTTTATAACTTTGTAAAATTAAGTAAACTAACAATAACTTGAATAAATAAATTGTAACAAACAAATTAATTAAATAAATATAAGTAGTAAATTAATAATTTTCTTTTCGGATAAAACATAAGGATACTATTTCTAACAATTAAATAATTAAACAAATACATATATATTTATATATATTTATTTATTTACCGCAATGCTTTCGTTTTTTTAATAAATGGCAATTATCTGTGTCATAATATTACAGCATGATTAAATTAAAATTTCTTTATAAATCAAATATTTGCGTAACAAAAACTAAATAAATTCATTATAATTAGTGAAATAGTTGTACAATTGATTACAAAAATTGATTGAAAATTAGGATTATGTTATTGTTGATTTATCTAATCAATTTCACTACATACATTTAATTTATTTAAATCATTTAATCAGTTTTACCAATGATAATTAGCACAAGTATATATTTCAATCTATCATTAATTTTATGTTATACTAAAATCTTGACCTTATAATATAATATTATATCATAATGTATTATATCACTTTATAATATAAATAATATAATAAATAAATTAAATAAATTTTATTATTTAATTCTATACTTAAAATTATCATTTGAAATGTATAAAAATTTATATAAAAAAGCTATAGTAAAATATATTTAAAATTAACATTTAGTTAATTATTTAAGTTTTTTTTATTTTAAATTATTATTATTTTAACTACTTAAATTATAATAAATATTAAGTTCAGATTTCGCAATTATCTTAAGTTTATTAATTCAAATTGATGAAATAATTTATTTTTAACAATTTGTAGATAAGTTATCTAGATAATTCTAAATATTAAGCAGTTTAACATGATTAGGTAATTGAACAATACATAAAAAAATAATTTATCAATATTTAAGTCTAAAATTTATATATTAAAAAAAATTATCAGTAATTATTTAGATGTGCTCTAAAGTTCATGCACTGATCATGTGTGTGTGTGATCATTGAAATTTGTACTATGTTAATTTAGTTATAACTCGTTATAATAAGTTATTTAATGATAATATTGAATAAATTGCATAATGAATACAACAATTATCATTAATAATAAAATAAATTAAAATTTCATCTGGTTAAAGTTTATTAAAATATAAAGTACATCATATAAAAGTATTATATAAAATAATACTGAAATTATGTAATATATGAGTGAATCTCAAAATCATAAAGCAAGGTTGTAATTAATATAATTTATGTTAATTAATTTGAAACAAAATATAATAAATATATTGACATTCAAAGTTGAGTATGTAAATATTATTTACTAAATAACAATCAAAAGCTAAATTCATGCTAACTTATTGACAATAACTTGTTTATAAAACTAATTACATTAATTAAGCAAGGTATTCACAGAATTAATAAGTAATAACAAAAGCATTTCAATTAGTTTGTATTAAATAAACAAATAAGATTATATTGTTTATTTATAATTTTTACAAGTGTTATATTTACGGATGTATTGCCCAATAAACTTTTTATCAAAATGAAATAAACTACACATATCCTGGCTATCTTATTAATTTATTCTTGGTTTAAAAACGTTATCAAAATTTGAATATATAAATAACATTAATAATGAAATGTATTTATCATATATTGCATCAAAACTGATAATCTAGTTTATATTAATTATACTTGCAAGCATCAGTGGCAAGCTCATTTTAGATAATACAAGCTGTATAAAAGCTTATATAAAGAACTGGATTATAAAATTTTAACTACAAAACAGTTTTGATTTAAAAACAACAAAAGTATCTTGAACAATTAATTTTTTTAAAATATAGTCATACAATATAAGCATAAATAATAATAATGTCAAACTTTGTTAAAGTGGCTAATCGTTACACTGGAATTGATCCCAGATTTTGGTAAATATTAATTTTGTCTAAATATAAACTTTATAAGTAATATTATATTTAATTGATTTGTTAAGGTCTGATATTGCCAAAATGGTTGAAGTGAATAAACCCATTAATTTGGGTATGGGTATGCCTGATTTTAATGCCCAACCACAATCAATTATGGATGCCATGCAAGATGTTTTGCAAGAAGGACATTATTCCCTCAATCAATACACTAAGAGCCAGGTAAATTTGTTTTTTAAGATTAACCAACTTTATCAGTATTATTCAAACTAAATATACAAAATGTTTCATAAAAAGTGTCTACCTCAATCTTAGTTTTAAACTTTTCATGCTTGATAGACTGGACTAACCAGACACACCTTGATAGATTTAAATAAACTATCAAGATAGTTATTTTTATATGAAAAAAATTAATATAAATAGGTAGTAGATTATAGATAACTAAGTTTTTAAGTTTCTTGTTTATTATTATGGATTTTTAATAACTTTACCAACAGGGTCATCCTAGATTGTTAAAGGTTTTGGCAAAACTTTACTCAATGTTACTAAACAATGATGTAAAAGATGATAATATACTGATAACAATTGGCGCTTACCAAGCACTTCACTGTACCATCTATGGTCTAGTGAATCCAGGTGATGAGGTGATTATAATAGATCCAGCTTACGATGGATACGCTATGATTGTCCAATCGGCCGGTGGTTTACCGGTACACACGGCTCTCAAACGATCGGACAATGCAACTACTATTGGGGTTAACAATACAAGTAGTGAATGGGAACTAGATTTTGATGACCTGGAGTCTAAATTTAGTACAAAAACCAAACTTATTATTATTAATACACCAAATAATCCATTGGGCAAGGTAAAACATATTTCTCAAATTATTAGTATTTAAAATAATGTTATTTACAAAATTTATTAAATAACGTGTTTACTACTATTGTATTATACAAATAATTATTTTGTAAGATAGTACAAAGTCAACAAATATTAAAACTATAGCAACTAAGATAGGTGCAAAAAATAATATAAAAGTCATTTACACAAAATGTTAATATAGATTTTTTTAAAATTTTTAGCTAGTCAAATAAATAACTAAACTATATAAATCTATATAATGTAAAATTTGGCTTTAAATTTTTTTTACTAATTTGGCTAATTTAACTAAAATTAATAATAATTAATAATTTTTATTTCTAGGTATTTACTCGTAATGAGTTAGAGAAGCTTGCTCAATTATGCCACAAATACAATACCATAGCCGTTATGGATGAGGTATATGAATGGCTAACTTATGA
>JAQIWK010000569.1:0-14989 GCA_034695265.1 Dissorhina ornata | reverse complement strand
CTCTCTCTCTCTCTCTCTCTCTCTCTCTCTCTCTCTCTCTATTTCTTTCTTTTTTCTCATTCTTTTTGATCACAATTTCTTCATCCCTTAGCATAACATAACAATTGTGTCACGAAATGTGAAGTTAATGATGAAAAAAGCTATTATTAGATTAAATTTCTATTGGGATTGGATGAGAGAGAGAGAGAGATGAAGAGAGAGAGATAAATATGAAAAAGATAACCAAATTAGTATGTCTTTATTAGTTTTGACCAAAAAAATGCGAGATATTAATTTGGTCACAACTTTTATTTTACGGTTATAATAATAATAAGATTACAATTGACCTCAAATTTATTTGCCAACAAAACAAACCATTCAAATAACATTAAGTATTGCCGACGATTAACAAGGATTTGTTGATCCAAATATTTATCAAACTAACTTTTTATCAGGCTACATTTTTTACTTTATCAATTGTTTACTTTACAAATAAATCGAGCAAAATATATAATAAAACTGTTTATTCATTATTGATATAAATTTTTTTAATATATCAAATTGACTTATTATAAGTTTAATTTGTAACCAATATTATAAGTTATAATTTATAACCTAAAGTTATATACAATCTAGATGCAATGTATTTGAGAAAATAATTTGATTATTTAGCTTTTCATTAAATTAATTATTATAAAAATCAAATTTTCAATGTTGAATGACAATATTGAATAAACTTTCTATTCAATAATTTAATTGATTTATATTTATTAATATATAATTATAAATTGATTGCTAAACTTGTTTTGTAAGATATAAATGTTTGTTATTAAAAAACAAAATAAAACATACAATGTAACACACAATCTATTACAATCAATAATTGGGAAACAAATTGTGAAATCAAAAACAATTTGTTATATATTATTAATAATTATAAAGAAAATAATTTCAACTATCAAATTGAAAGTTACTTTCAGTCAATATATGAATTTATAAAATATTATAAAAATAACATTTATTTGTAACGTTTAATTTAAAAGTTTTGAACTATAAACTTGAAAATTAATATAAATAGACAATTAAAATAAATAATTTGATGGTTTAAACTTTAAGAGAAAAACGCAAAAATAAAATAATTTGGCAATTGTTTAGTTTAGTAGCAATAAATTTATGATCCGTTGATTAAAATTGTATAATATTGTAATGAGTTTTATATTACACTTATTTATGTTTAATTAAATTTTGAAATTTTTTATTTCTACTTGATAATAATATTTACTTAATTTAATGTGCAATTCATTTGCTATTATAAGCGATTATTGACTAAAATATAATACATTTTTCTAAAAATAGACTATAAATCTAAGTTTTTAATTTAAATTTTATGACAAATATTTTAAACATTTATTGTTTGAAACTATTTTTCAAATAATATTATATTTCCAGACACTTGAATCTAAAAATAGATACAAATAATTAAAACTTGAGTATTTAAATGATTTTACAGAGAGAGAGAGAGAGAGAGAGAGAGAGAGAGAGAGAGAGAGAGAGAGAGAGAGAGAGATGAAAATAATTTTCTTGCTTTTAGTTGATTTACTTTAAATGCTTTTTATTTTGACGTACAACTTTTTTTTTATTCAAGTAACAACCAGAATCTAGATAATTATGTTTTTATCCCACACAACCTTGATTATATTTATGTCATTTATCTATTTCAAAATATAATTATAAAATCAAATAAACAAATAGTTTTTAATATTACGCTATTATATTACTTAAATTATTAATTTTTTCAAAATAAATTATTAATAACTTTTTATTGCATTATAAATGTCAAGATAGTATTGTGATTTTTTTTGTATAATATAATTCTAAAATATTCAATTCTTACTCACATAACAATTTTTTAAATACAATAAAAATGATCAAGTGAAAATAGGTAAACTTTTAGCAAAAAATTAGCATAGATATTTATACTACTGCTATGCTATATTATAATAATTTAAATACCAAATTACTTATTAATTATAATTTATTTCATAAATTTTATAGTTTAATATTGAAAATATACATTTTAAAACAATATTTTAATAATAAATCAATATTTTGTATTTCAATCCTAATTTTATTCATGAAATAATAGCATATATTTTCTCAAATAAAATGTTTTTTATTAGAAAAAGAGAAAGAGAGAGAGAGAGAGGAAGAGAGACCAAAGTTTTCTAACCGTGAAATAGGTTTTCATAAATAATGGTTTTATATTTAGTGTAAAAACATATTCACTAAACTTTAGTGACTAAAGTATACGAATAATTTTTTTTAAATATTCCTATCAAAATTATTATAATAATATCTTAATTAACAATCAACAAAAGTTGGTTGAATATTAGGGTAAACTATATATCCAGCAAAAGGTAAATTAAGTATATAATATACCGTATATACAAATAATTGATCAAACATTTTGGTTATACATGTATTCAATTACTATTATTATCCAATTCTATTGGCAATAATATATAAATCCTATTATTGTTTGTTTTGTATATCTGTAGTACATATTCTCAGATTCTCAACATTCAATAAGTTATGTTTATTTCAAATTTGTTTTATTTTGCAAAAGCCTTTTGTTTGGCATCAATAAATCGTGACATTTATATTAATAGTAAAACAATATATTACCAGTATTATATTGATATTTTCATCTATTTTTACCCATATATCTATTTCATACATCCATCGCACAACTGTATGAAATAATATTGAGTCAAAATTGGCAATTTTATTATTACAAATTTAGTTCACAAAAAACTAGCAATATTTGCAAGTATTTGAGTAAATAATTTACTACTAAAACTCTACTTTCATTCAAAAACTCACTATATTTTATATATAATTCTTTGATTCAAAAGAGATGAATACAAATAAATTACTTTTTCTATAAAGAGAGAGAGAGAGAGAGAGAGTTCCGACTTTAATAAAAACTCAGAATTTCATAATTCTTTTTTCAACATATTATTGAGAAGTATATATTAAAAGTAAAGATTTTAATATATTAAATAATTTATCTTTAAAAAAATAAAAATTACTATTAGTTTAGAGTTTATTTGAAATATTAATAATAATTCTTGAATAAAAAAAATTGTAATATCTTATTTAAGGGTCTTAAATTAAGACATTTGCTTTATATTTGTAATAATAGTTTTAGGCAAAAATAAACAAATGTTAAATCCTATTAATATTGATTTATATGCTTTCAAATGGTTGTGTCTATAGGAGCCAGTTCTGGCATCGGTGCGGCCACTGCTTTACACTTTGCATCGTTGGGCAGCGATTTGGCACTCGTGGCCCGAAACGAGACAAACTTACAAACAGTTAGACAACAGATCGCTGACGCCGGACACAAAGTCAGAGTTGTGTTAATCATTGGGGATCTGTCGCGAGAAGCGGATACTGTATCGGCGGTTAACAAAACGGTGGAAGCGTTTGGAAAACTAGATATATTGGTCAACAGCGCCGGTATCTTAACGCGTGGGACCACTGAAAACACAACACTTAAAGCTTACGACGAGTTGATGAACATTAACCTGCGATCGGTCTTCCATTTGATGCAACTATCGATTCCACACTTGAAGGCAACTAAAGGCGCTATCGTTAACGTGTCCAGTGTTACTGGACTCAGAGCTGTAAGACTTTTATAGTTTCATCCATTAATATACATTTTACATCTTATTCAATAAGAAATATTTAATATTTTGTATTAATATTCAATGTTTTATAAATAACTAATTAGTTTCCGGGAGTAATGGCCTATAACTTAAGTAAAGCAGCTTTGGATCAGTTGACCCGTACGGCTGCACTGGAATTGGCAGCGGATGGCGTTCGGGTAAATGCCGTTAAGTATGCTAAACATTTGGATAAACTTTTAATGTTTTTTTAATTAAACAATTAATTTGTGTTTAAAGTCCAGGAGTGATTGTTACAGAAGTTCATAAAAGGGGAGGAATGGCTGACAGCGAGTATGAAAAAGTAATTATAAATTAATTGAATTTGCAATAAATTGAAACTAAAATGTTCGGTGATTTTATGGGTCAGTTCTTAGAGCACAGCAAAAGCACTCACGCCATGGGCAGAGTTGGCACTGCTTTAGAAGTGGCCAAAGCTATCGCATTCCTGGCCAGTGATGACTCGTCATTCACTACGGGCGCTACACTGCCTGTAGATGGGGGCCGATCACAAATGTGTCCCCGTTAGGGCCAATGCAATCAAAAACACTACTCAACTAATTTGAAAAATATATTTTTGCAAAATATTACACTTTTTGTTAATTTAAAATTAAAGTCCAATCAAACAATTTTTAATTAATAAATAATTTTGTAAACAATTTTTACCAAAAATAATAAACAAAATAATACAACAATTTGCATAATTAGTGTATAATTTATAAATATAACATTAAATCAAAGAGTATTTGTTAAGTGAGCCATGAATATTGAGCCAAACCATTCATAACTTGTAATAAAATAAAATTTATGACACAATTTAAGTATACAATTGTTTATAGTTTTTGAAAACAATACTATCAACTAGAATAATTAAGTGAAATTGTGTACATAAATCTTAAAACTTTGATAATTAGCTTTTTAATACAATAGACCAAACATTATGAATGCTTTGAATGACTATTTTTGAATGACTGATTTGTGGCCACAAATCCATTTGTTTGGTCATCACTTGGTTGTTGAGCGCCAATAAGTGGTTCAGTGGTCGATGAGATTGATCCCAATTTGGATGTATTATTGGTGGAAAAGTCTGACTTATAAACCCTATAAAACAACACTAAAGTCATCGTACAAATGCCAACCAGTGAGACAAACGCAATGGTTTTGGCCACTGGTGGCACTCTGGGCAGTACCCACAACAGGGTGACCCATAGCCATACCAAACACACGGCCCGAACCACCACAAACATCACTAATAAATCATTAAAACATTCAATTAATTGCTAATCGCATATAATTCAGACACTAAACAAGATTTCATACATAGATTTAAATAGCAATTGATTTGATAGGCTTTCGATGATTTGGGTGTATTTGAGATGAGAAGCAATTGACGAAAATGTAAGAATATATTACTTATTTCAATGAGTAATGCAATACAACTATAGCCGCAATACTTGTGTTGAGTTACCGTCAATGAAAAACACGCTATTATCTATGAAATGACATTTTTGGGATTAAATTTTCATTTAGTTATTTAAATTTGTTAAATATCAATTTAAATTTTGCTAACAAACTAACCAAAACGTGGTGAATCACCAATTCTTTTGATCCCTTATATGATAAATGGGTTAACATTTCTATCAAATCGTATATAAAATATCCTTCAAAAAAGTCAAACAAATTGTTAATTGAGTGTAAAATATAGTTAAAACTTAATTATTAATAAATTAAACAATTAGTAAATTAAAATCTAAATACCATGTGATATAGAGGTAAGAATGTAAGCCATTTCCAGATAGCTATCAATTACTTCGACCAGAAGTGGCGGTTGATATATGACACTGAAAACCCCATAACAAGTTAATGAATTATATTTAAATCATTTCAATAATCAAATAACAACTAATTTATTGTTTAATTTAAATTATAATTTAAAACATTCAGAATATTCTGTAAATTCCTAAATGTTTCAATAACTTTTTAATGTTTTATAATTTTAAAAAAATACAAAATACGTAAAAATGTTCAATAAATTATGAATAATATATTTTAAAAACATACCAAACAAGTGATCCAAATCCGGTGATAATGGAGTGGAGGAATGAGATGAAGAAGTTACGCCATTTCCATAGCTTGTATGAATCGGTCGATTGTTGCAAATTATTGGGATATAATTGTCGACAATAACGGAATATATTATTAAATATAATGACGGTTACGGCCGATACACCCGATATCATCAAACCGTACTTCACTTGCAGTATATCTTCACTCATTTTGATTGTGAGTTTAAAAATTTAAAAACCTATTTAAATATTAAAATTTTTTAATAAATGTAAAACTTTTTTTTTGTATTACAAATATTATTACTTTTTCAAAAACTGAATACTCGGATCGATATTGCAGTCAAAAATAAAATGCTAATAAAGTCAGACAATTAATAACAAGAAGCCATTCAAACAATTTAATTGCATATATAAAAAACAATTACCTATTTTTTCTGTATTGTAGGTTATATTAATTTGCATTCACTATTTATATTATTATTAATTATTTAACTTATTATTAATTATTAATATATGAATTATAATATAATATACCAAAGAAATGAATCGATACACCGATTGATAGTGTGATATAAACTTGGATTATATTGAGAGCACAGGTAATGTAATGTATTAAAAGTTAATCAATTGATGGGATAAATGTTAGTAAACTTGCTAAACATTTAATACTATACTTTTATTTGCATTAAATTTTTAGGGAAATAATTGTCAAAAATGCTTTATTTATTTTTCAAAAGTCTGATATATTAAAAACTTATATAAAGTAATTGTTTGTTAATATAGTTATGAATCAAAACTTTTGACGGAAAGATAAAGAAAGAAAGAAAGACTAATGATTAGCCACTAATCAATAAAACACATTTAAGTTTTAATTAAATTCAATGCCAATATTATGTATACATTAATTGGTAGAGTATATACGGTAAACATACATTGTATACATTAACTAATAAATACTATATTTAAAATACACTATAAATTAAACACTTGATTCAAATGAGATATTACACTACAAATAGCTTACAATCAGAGTATCGGTGAATAATTAAAAGTCTTTTAAATGCAAAATTCAAAACAAACTTTTATTAGTTTTGAATGAAAGTGATGTGAATATGTGAGCCGTAGAGCAGTGTTGAGTGTTTGGCACTGCAGTGAAGGGCCAGCAGTGAACAGACACTAATGATAAACTGTACGCTCAATGCATTGCAATGAATATTCTCATTGAATGCTAAAACACCGGCAAAGCATTTGATGACACTTTTCAATGCGATTCTCTATTAAATTTTGACTGCATTTATTGATTTTACTGCCAGTTTTAACCTGAGTTTCAATTTCTATATTAAATTACCATTGCATTCATTACACAAACAGAAGTTTAAAAATAATAGAAATATTTATTTTTAACAAAATCAATAATTTTTTATAAGCATCTATTACTATTATTGCTTAACATTATATAATATAATATAACTTATATTCATATTCATTATTTGATTGTAATTATAATTATCAATTGTAATATATATTTAACTATTGTATAACACGCTTTCTACTTACACATTAATTATAATTAGTATTGATTTTGCATATAAAGGCATATAAAACCAAAAAGTTTTAATTTTTATACAGCAATTAAGTTTTGTTACAAATAGTGTAAAACTGTTTACATTAAACAGAATAAAACTTATTGTAAATATTAGCATAACTTTTTGTAAATTCAATTTTATATGATATTCAGTTTTTTAAAACAATTGTAATATACTAATTATAATTAATTTTTAAAGAATATTATTTATTTATCAAAGTTAAAAATTAACTAAATCCTTGACATAATTCTTGTGCTGTTTGATAAGAGACAATAATCTCGTTATTAAACTCATTTTCTATCAGCTAATTGTCTTAATTTTTGACCTTCGAGTCGGAAGAAAATAGTCTGAACGCAATCAGTGCTATCATGTGTTATGTCTTTAGCGCCCAATTTTTTGTAAAAGTCCATTGATTTGTCATTAAATGCATAGCAGTCCCAATCAAACCGCGCACATCCGTCAGCCAGGGCTTGTCTGGCCACCGATGCCATGAGTGCAACACCCAATCCCGACCCTCGAAGTTCTTTCTTAACAAACAGACTTTCTAACCATACGCCCCGTCCCGTCCACGTCGAGTATTTCGGATAATACAATGCATAACCAATTAGTTGGTCAGGTTTGCTGTTAAGTTGGGCCACAAAAAGTCTGTATTGTTGCGCCGATTGATTACCAAATCCATCATTTGCCAACTGGTCTGCGGTGACAACTAAACCATCAGTTTGTTTCTGATGTTCGGCCAACTCTTTGAACATTTCTACCAATTGATGGCAATCCTCTTTACGACCTTCTCTTATAGTAAACATCACTTCTAAATATATTTATAAAACAAAATTTAATTACGTTATTTAGATATAAATATTCATATCAATAAAGCAATACAAGAGAAGGCTCTTTCAATTTTGTATTATAAGCAAGGTTATTATTAATTTTAATAGTATAATTGAAACCCCATTAATACACCTTAATATAATGAACAGGTAAAGCACTAGTTATTAGCAATGTAAAATTGAAAGAGCCTTTTCTTGTATTGCTTTATTGATATATAGAGTACTAACCAGAATATTAACTATTTTAAATAAAAATATATATAATGAATTACATTTAATTTAACTGTATGATTTAATATGAGAATAATATCAGTTATTCTGTGTGAATATAAATATTACATATGAAGGTCTTATGAGATACAATGTTAAACAAAAATTTTAATCAGATTTACAAAACACTTGTTATCACTGATAACTTTATCACACAAATGTATTTGAAAAGTTTATAATTGGTTTTCTTTAATTTAATAACCAAATAAAAATAAATTAAATATATTGTAAAATTCTTGGGTTATATAATATGCAACATATTATATGCCATATTGTTATTACATAATCCATGAGTTATTCTTAAAAATATTGATTTTTATTCAGAATATTTCCCCCAAAAAAAAAGTTGTTTATAAAAATAAATCAAAATTAGTTTTTATAATCAACTGCTGTCATATTATTTTCCAAAAATAAAACTTTTTTAATTAGATTTATAACATTTAAATGATTCTTAAAAGTTATTAATTTACATCAATGTTATTTGAAAAAATTCATTTAAATCTGCATAGAATAACATTGAAATACAAAATTAAATTTCAATATTTATTTACAATAAGTTTTGTATATTATTTTTAAAACTTAAATTTAAATCATTTAAAAACAATCCTAATAGCGGTGTAAACGTTAGCATCATTTTGGAGATGATTGGCCTAATTGGCGGCACTGACTGCCAGTCAGTCTCCACGTATTCCAACCCTCGAGTTCAGTCAAATTGATTGCATTTAACTTCTTGTAGAAGCGAATAGAGCTGTGATTCCAATCCAAACAATTCCATTCGAGTCGATCGCATCCCTCATCTACTGTTTGTTGGGCCACCGCTCGTATCAACGCATACCCGGCGCCAGAGCCGCGGTGTTCGGGTTTGACATATAGGTCTTCCAACCAAAGCCCTTTCCCCTCCCACGTCGAGTACTTGTAGAAGTATAGACAATAACCAATCAGTTCTTCGCTGTCCGCCAATTGGGCCACAAATGTCCCAAACAGCGGATCACCCGACCGATCAAAACCGTCCGCTTCCAGCTGTTTGTGGTCAAGACGGGGCCCGTCGGGCATCTTCTCGTAGACGGCCAGCTCGCGTATCATCGCCTCAATGGCCCGACAGTCTTCTCTAACGCCTGGCCTTATTTGAAACATTTGTGGTTAAAGTTTATTTCAATGTTAAATAAGTTTCGAAAAAGTTGTTCAAACTATCAATTTAAAAAAAACTTTAAAATATTCACACTTTTTATCAATTGCAAAACCAAAAGATTAAATTTTTAAACAGTTATATATGACGTTAAAATTATAATTAATAAATAAATTTCATTTAGTTTTTTCAAAAACTAATTGATAGGCAATTGATTCCAACAATTTGTAAATCCATTTAAAACTTAATGCCTACTCGGAAGCGCTGTAATATAATTGCATTTATGGGGCATTTGTTTCAAATAACTTTATAATTTGAAAGTATATTCATTTGAATAACTTTTCAAACAAATGTGGTATCTTTTAGTAGGTATAAGCAGATCAGCTATTCATATGATAATATCTGCTGCGATAACCTTCAAAACCATATGATTGCTATGAATATGTTCTTCTTGTCGACCATAGATGTCATTCAAACCACGGATTACTGGAACCAATTGGATGACAACAAGTAAGACAATATATTTTGTTTTTGTTTTATAATTCAATTTAAATTTTTGAAAATTTAATTAATTATTAATTAACTATTAATTACTTATTGAATATAAGATGTTATAGAAAAGTGGAGAATATGGACAATAAATACAATGAAGAATATTCTTAAAAGTCTTAAGACTTCTTAAGAAAATCGGCAGATATTGTGGTCTGAGATGAACACCGATAGAGTGCCCCCGTCGGTGACCACACCATTGAAGTTGACCATCAAAATTGGTGGACAAACTCTTGGAGAGAAGAGGTTTGCAAACACTGTATATATATTTGGTGATTGAAATTAATTATGAAATTAAATGCATTAATAGTGTAAACAAGTCTTCAATACGTGCATTGAATTCAGTGCCAAACAGTGAGTGATATTTAAATGAAATATTTATAATTAATTAATTAAAATATTAATTAAATTGAAATTTATATGAAAGCGTCTGTAAGTGATGTGTCAAATGAATTGGATTTGAGTTTCGATGACGAAGAGGAAGAAGACGACGACGAAGACGTCAGTTTGGATGAAGATATGGATGAGTCGGCCGATGATGACGAACAGTGGTTGGACGCACTCGAAGAGGGAAGGCTTCATGAAGTAGATGATGAACTCAAGAAGATTCGCGACCCAAAGCTTATGACTGCCCGACAGGTATGTGAATGAATGGGAAAGAGAGAGAGAGAGAGAGAGAGAGAGAGAGAGGGAGAGAGAGGGGGGAGGGAGAGAGAGAGAGGAAAAGACTGTTAATTGCTTTTGAATATTGAAATTTTGTTAAAACAAAACCATTTACTAAACAATAGAGAGCTCTTCTGGAGAATAAGTGTCTGAAAGAGAAGTCAGAGACGAGTAAAGCTATGATCGCATCACAAGAATTGTCAGATAAACTGTCGGATGAAATGATTGAAAAGAAACTCTTAAGAGACGGACGAAGGAGACAACGAGCCGAAGAAAAACGGGAAAAAGATAAAAAAGACACAATCGATAGGCTATTGAAGAAGAAACAAGAAATGGCACAAAAGGCTCGTAAGAAGAAACGGGTGGAAACACCGCGTATCACATATAAAAACTGTCAAAACGGTATCTACATATGTCTACCAAATGGTATGTCATTTAATCAACTATTGACTCCTCGTGTGGGACATCAGTCGCGGCCGACCGGCGATGACATACCGGTGAAGTGCGCCAGAGATGGCTGCGAGAACCGCAAGAAGTACTTGTGCGCCAAAACACAACAACCAGTTTGTAGTCTAATATGTTATAAAACTATCAATAAAATCAATTAAATAATTATTTTAATTAATAAAATTTTTCATGTCACTTTATTGATCCATATATTTAACTTTAATTGAACTACAATTACCATTGCATTACAATAGCAATGCATTACTTCACACAACATCTGCGCGTAGTTTATGTACAGAAGTGTAGCGCAAGTGATGCTTCTGTGTTGACATCCTTTTCCGCTTAAGACTTGTGTCTATCGTTTCATTAGTTTTGTTATTAAACACCGAAAACAATGGTAAGTCCAATGATAATGACATGTACTCACGTGGATGAGTGGTTAATAGTTGACTAATCTATCGGTTGATTGTATTGTTAGACCAAAAAGCGTCGTAATGGTGGACGAGCTAAGCACGGCAGAGGCCACGTGAAGCCTGTCCGTTGCACTAACTGTGCCCGATGTGTCCCCAAAGACAAAGCCATCAAGAAGTTTGTCGTCCGTAACATCGTAGAGGCGGCCGCCGTTCGGGACATTACCGAGGCTTCGGTCTATGAATGTATGCTTTGATTGGTTTTTATGAATAATTTTATGAATTTATGTTTAATTTTGTTTTTATTTTATATATTTTTTTGAATTGGTTGTTCCCGATGTGACCATTACTTGTCTATTGAATGAATAGCCTACCCGTTGCCGAAACTGTATGCAAAGTTGCATTACTGTGTCTCGTGCGCCATCCACTCCAAGATTGTCCGCAATCGTAGTAAAGAGGACCGAAAGGTGCGAACACCGCCGCCGCGCTTTCAAAGGCCTGGCCAACAGACGGGTGGACGGGACGGACAAAATCAGAATAAAACCCAACAAAAGTGAATGAACCCATCTATTCATTATAATAATAATTAATGAGTTTATACTTTAATATATCATTAATTATTATTATTAAACTTTTTTTTGGACATAAAAGTTAATAAAAATAAATTGAAAAAAATTATTTGGATTTTGAATTGAGTTTTTTATTTTGATTACAATTTTTGTAATAATTTTATTTAACTTTTATTTTTTTATTGTATTGTAATGTTTATGGGGCGTTAACTTTAGTTAAATTTAGTTAATAATAGATTTAATAGCTTTTAAATATATATCAACCAATGATATCATTGGACACCAATTCAAGAGATTAGTAATATATTGGTTAATGAATTGTAATATTATTTGTTTAAATGTTTTAAACAAAAAAAGTACTTAAATATCATAGTTTAAGTACTTTTGTAACGAAGTAAGTACTTTTTATAATTGTTTCAATAAAAGTTGATAATAATATTTTTGCAACAATTTAATGCAACTAAATTATAAAAAAATGCATTATATAAATATCAAAATGTAATCAATCAATAGTTATTTTGTTATAAATATAAATTATCGTGAATCACAACCAAATAAATAACTACTGGGTTTGAAAAATACCTTTTTTGTGTTTACTATTAGTAAATGATTGCATAAATGATTGAATAAACTGCTGTATAAATAGATGTATTGTAGTATTATAGACGAATATTTTATATATTGTCATAAACTTATCATTATATTTTGGTTTCTATAAAAAACAGGTTTTTTATTTTTATGGCTCTCATCATGAAATGTATAATCTATAGTGAATCCAATTGAACAATACGTATGTAATATATTTTATAAATAATTATATAATAACAAAAAAAATTCATTTGTTTTGTTAGTTAATAAACTAATATTACTTTTTATATGATTATCGATCTGTTTGTATGATATTCTTAACCCCTCTGCTACTCACTCTCTCACCGCCCACTATATACACAACATGTGATACCAGAATATTATGTTATTCTTGAGTTTAAAACCCAAAAAACACAAACTATTCATACAATCATGACTTGACTTAACAAACCATTAATTGTTAATATATTTTATATACTTTTTAAAAAGTTATATATATTTTGAATATACAATTCAAACCAATATTCCACTCGTAATAATGGACACAATTTATGAGAATAATTCATCGGCCAAGAGCTTCAATAAGCGCTCAACACTTGTCCAGCAAATCAAGGCATTAGTTAAAAGAAATTATTTAATTAAGATAAGGAATCGTCGCCGGACTATCTTGGTAATTATATCATAATAATTATTTTATTATATTTTAAATCTTTTAATAATTGTTTTGAATATTGAAATGAATAGGAACTAATGTTTCCACTTTATATGATTATAATAATCATATCAATCAAGTCTGCGTGGAAACCAAAGACTAGTGATGCTATTGATGAACCAATAGGCACCGGAACCAATTGGTTCTTAGAGTCCAATTCAGTAGTTTTTCCAGACTTTCGTGATATACAGTGGTTTATTGTCAGTGAAAACTTAGACAATTCATTGCTAATTCAGTCTAAAATTATTAGTGTTTTGAAAGTAAGTTTGCATTGAATTAAACGAATCTGTAGTTTAATATTAATTTAATTATAATTATACAAATAGAAACATACTTATCCGGATTATCAACAAATTGTATTTAACACAACAGTCCATACATCAGATGAGATTGAAAGACTATACAAATTAAATGATGAAAATATTAGTTTAGCCATCATTTTTGATTTTAAAAATATGGCAAATATTAGTTATACAATACGGATGCCTTACATATCAGTGCCCAATAGTCTTAAAGACTTTGGAAATATTGGTAATTCAGTATAAATTAGTTTAAATTAAATTTTAAAAACTTAATTAAATTACTGTATTGTATGTATTGAAATATATTTAGGCGAATGTCGAGACCAGCCATTCAGAAGTTCCTGCGAAGAGATGAAGTATTTTACGAGTGGTTTTACATTCATTCAAACAGTTGTCGATTCGGCACTAATTAATGTATAATTATTTTTAAAACAAATTTTTAATATTTTGAAATAACTTAATCATTAATACTATTTAATAGTTATTAGATAATACAAGTGATTATACAATTCCTGGTGCAAAACTATTCATATATCCCAAACGGCAATATACAACCGATAATACAATGTGGCAGTCGTTTGTGCCGACATACCTGTCGCTGGCATTCATGCCGTCCGTATCGATACTGACATTAATGCTTGTGTTGGAAAAAGAGCGTAAAATTAAAGAAGCAATGTTTATGATGGGTCTCACTATGACTGCCTATTGGATCGGTTGGATTATCACCCAATCGTTGCTAGTCTTTGTGGTCAGTCTAGTCATCACCATTTTACTCTACTTCACCGGCATCTTCACACTAAGTCCAGTCATTTTATTTCTATTGGTATTCATGTTTGGAGTATCTATGATAGGAATAGCCGCTCTTATTAGTCCATTCTTTAGGAAAGAAAAGGTATTTTTAATTTATTTTTCAAACCAATTATTATATCAAAAGTTTAATAAAATTATAATTTTCCAATACTTATAGTCCGCCGGTTCTTTCATCTCATTTTTTACATTCATCGCCGGTTTTATTCACTTACTGTTTGTCTATTTAGACATATCTCCTGTGATATATTATTTATTGTCACTTATATCTCCCATCGCTTTTACACTTGGAGTTAATTCAGTAATATATTTATTTATTTAGTAATTTTATATGGGTTTTAAAATTTTTAAATCACATTA
>JAQIWK010000568.1:0-15011 GCA_034695265.1 Dissorhina ornata | reverse complement strand
ACCTTTAACCCCCATTTACGCCTAAATCAGCAAAAATAGCATATATTAAATTTTTAGTTATGCCATTATCTATCAGAATTATATAATATTTTTAAAATATCTGAATTTCACATAAAAGGTTCTATTAGTTAGATAATTGACATTTAGTAAAAGAAACTAAAATATAAATTAAAATATATTTAATTATTTAATAATAATTATTTTTAAAAAATACAATTAGTTTTTATTTAACTAGTCAAAAAATATAACCACAGAAACATTATACCTAGAGTGAGTAAAATTTTATTCAAAATACTAAAATCATAAAAACTATTTAATTTTTAATAAATCTTTATAAACCTTATAAAAGTTTTTAATTTGTTGATCAGTTAGACATAAATGTTTACAATCTCTAAGTGGTTTCATGTCATCAATGTAATCATAAAAAGTATCACGATTACCACCAAATGAGACAGGTATTTTGTCGATATCAATATAATTAACTAATTCTTTACTTTTAATTACAAGTATTTTATTCACGTAAGACTTAGGCAACAAAGCCATGGCAATGTTATATATACCATTCAAAATCCATGGTAAATCCAAACCAATAGTTAATCTAGGTCCATTTGGATAATAGTCTAACAGTTCAATAGCAAATAATAAAATACCAAAATCAGCATTACTTAAACCAGTATCCTTTGCATTAACCACTGCAATAGTGCCCCGATTGCCGGCCATCCGGTCTATTAGTTCGGTTAAATAAGCTTGGTAATACTTAATTAATTGATTAAAATTAGCAATTTTCTTGTAGTGTCGCGTAGCCAACCATAAAACAGCCCGACCCTCACTGTCTCGACTAATCTGTTTGCAACCAAAAACATCGACAAACTCTTTGGGAAAGTATGAGTGACTTCTTGAGTGTAAATCAAATGACTTTTTCCAACGCATTGTTTTGATGAGCGCTTCGTAGGCCTTATCGACCGACTCTAAGGCCAACACAAACCTCTCTATTTGCCAGTCCTCTGTCCGCACCCGATGGACATCAATCGGGTCATACATATCGGCGTTTTTGTCCACATCTGACAAAAATTTAGCCCGTATTTCATCCACTTTTGAACGATTAGTTTCATTTATTAAACCGTAAATATCCTTGCTCATATTGTGTTACTTTTAAATTCACAAAAATAAGTAACTTTATTAATTATAGTTAATAAATATTTTTGTAATACTTATTGCAAAATTAAAAATTTATATAAAAGTAAAATTTTTAAAAATTTTATTCAAAACTAACACTTATTTATAAAGTATATTTTTACAAAATAAAATAATTTAAATTTAATTAATAAAATTGTCCATTTGATTGATTATATAACTTTTAAATCAAATTAGTTTGTATATAATTTACATTTAATTAATGATTATTTTACAAATAAATTGTAAAATTAAAAACCTTAAATTTTAAAAATAATGTTATAAAAAATAATAATTGTTTAAATAGTTACAAACATTAACAAATATTTTAAAACTTTTAAACAAATTACTATAATTTAAACAAGTAATCTTTCAAGGTTAGAGATTATTACCTAGGTTATAGATTATTATTAGGTAAGTAAATTTTATATAAACAATGTTATAAACTAATAAATTATTAACATAATAAAATAGCTAATATTAAAAATATTTAATTGTTATTAATAAAAACACTTGTTAATAATGTAACATTTTAATTTTTTAAAAAGTTTTTATAATAAATATATAATTTTTATTTATATAATATGTTAGTTTAGTTTATTTTAAATAATAAACTAAATATTGAATTTAATAATTTGCATCAATACTAACAGTTTGATTGTAACAATAAATAGTTAAATAACATTTTTTGTTTAATAATAACTGTATAAAACATTATATTCATAAATTAATAGTAAAAATCTTAATTTATAAATTATAATTAATAAAACTAAATGTAATTATAATAAATAAAACAAATAACTTGTTTAAAGTAATTAAATAATAAAAATTTAAGTTGTTATTTTTAATTAAAAACAAATTAATACAATCTAATTTATAAATTAAACATTGCAATAGTTTTATATTAATTAATAATTATTATTATTTGGTATTACATTGAATTAATGTAGATTTTAAAACAATTTATAAAAATAAATATCAAAATTACAACAAAAAAATGTATAAAAAGTTACAAATATTTAAGATAATGAGTATTTTGGTTGATATTAAAACATTGATTTAATATAAAACTTATTTGTTATATAATAATTAAATAAAAATATTGCATCAAAGTTTTAGATTACTATAATAAAATATAATTATTTTAAAATTATAATTGTAGTTTTAGTTTAATATAGACTTATAATTAGACATATATTCAATCTATACAGGGTAAATCTTTGTAAGTATCATAAAATTTATTAATTTGTTTGTCATTAAAACCCAAATGAATACAATCGCAAAGTGGTTTCATATCGTGGATGTGTTCATAACAGGTCTCACGTTTACCCCCAAAAGACACGGGTATTATCTCGGCATCAAAATGGTCGGCCAATTCATCTAAACTAATAATATGTACGTTATTTCGGAAATGTTTTGGTATTAAAGCCAACGCTATCTTAAACAAGCCGTTCAATATCCAGGGTAAGTCGACACTGTAGCTCATTTTAGGTCCTTCAGGATAATAGTCCATTAATTCAATACTAAACGATACTAACGACATATCAATGCTACCAAACCCGGCACCTTTCAAACTGTTCACCGATACGAAGCCACGATTACCAGCGGCCCTATCGTGCACTTCAATTTGATAGGCTATAAAATTTTTGGTCAATTCATAAAAATCGGGTATTTTCTTGAAGTGCTGGCTAATACTCCATTTGATGGGTCGACCCTCGCTATCGTAACTAAACTTTTCAAAACCAAATATCATTAGAAACTCTTTGGGAAAGTATGAGTGACTTCTTGAGTGTAAACCAAATGACTTTTTCCAACGCAATGTTTTGATGAGCGCTTCGTATGCCTTATCGACCGACTCTAAGGCCAACACAAACCTCTCTATTTGCCAGTCCTCTGTCCGCACCCGATGGACATCAATCGGGTCATACATATCGCCGTTTTTGTCCACATCTGATAAAAATTTAGCCCGTATTTCATCTACTTTTTCACGATTAGCTTCATTTGTCAAACCGTAAATATCCTTGCTCATTGTGAATATTAATATAATAATATTATATAACAAATAATAAACTTAACACAAAAGTGAATAGTTATTAAAATGTAACACAAATATAATATTATTTTGAATATAACAAACAGTATGTTATTTTTAAATTAATTAGATATAATAAATTAAATTTTTAAAAAATATATTTCGACGTAAATATTGAGCATGAATATTTAATTTTTTTTCAAACAAAACAATAAATATATATATTTAGCGCTACATTTTGTAATAAGCAGCAAGATGTATTGTATCAGTGTATAACTGGTTTTGTGTCTAAAATTTATCAAGGCCAGTTTAGTTGAAGTAGACGTTTATTTTTAAGTTTAAATACAGTTAAGCAACTAAATTACTGGTAATTTAACATGGCACCAAGGTCGGCTATAACTTTTGATTTTACAGCAATATATTTATTAAATTTGATTTTGATTGAGCGCTAATTATAATAATAAGATTTATTTAAACAATTGCTTTAACAATAAAATTATTTTATTTTTTTATAATGCTTAAATAATTGATTTTATAGAAATACATTTATTTAAGATAAATTAAATTTTGCAATATTGTAAATATTAATTTTTATATTTTAATAACTTTACCACGATAAATTAATTTTTTTATGTTTTAAACTATTTTAATATAAGTTTTAAATAGATACTTGACAACATTTGTTTATTAAAGGATATTTAAAAACTATTGAAACTATTATTTACCAATTTATGTTATAAACTAATTTGATTTACAACTATTGTCTAGGTGCAACTAACTTTATTATAATTATTATTATTTAATAAATTCATTAAAATATATCCTTTATAAATTTAATTCAATTAGTTTTAAAATTGTTTTATAATCATTTAAAACTATATTTAAAAGTTTCATTTAAAATAACTTTTAATAAAAATTTGTACACACAGTTATTATATAAAGTTTATTTTTTTTAAATATCATTTCATTTAACCATAAAACATTAAAGCATTTTAATATAGTAAAATAAAATATTAAATTATATTATAAATTATATTTGTATATTATTTATTAAGTAAATGTAATACAAGTGGGAAATCGTGGTATAAAAAAGTCAAATGTTGATTCCTATAATAATTTTAAAAATTAAATTTATAATTAAAATTATAATTTAGTTAAATATATAATTAAATAAATATAGTTACAAATATATAACAATACAAATTACTTACCGATAGTTTGGGACAGTTTTGTCGGGAATACCATTCAATAGAGTATAGATTGAGTTCAGCAAAGAAACCAAATATTAATAAACCAAAATATAATGTGTTGTAAAAATTAAAATATTTTGATGTTTCAGATTTGTTTACCATTAATTCAATATCTGTTTAAACAAAACAAAATATAAAATAACCAAGTATCATAAATACAGTATTTATTACTTACTGCCCAAAACACCAAATATAATGATAAATATGGGACAAAAACAATTCATTGGTACAGACATCAGGTACTCGTGAATAATAGCCGATACTATAAGCACCAGACAATTGCTTATTAGCTTATTATTAGTAGCGTTAAACACCGGGATATAAATATAGGCATAGAGCCAGTCCTGTACAATGGTATTCCACTGGCGGTAAAAGTCTTTGAAATTTCTGAATGTCCACCAATGGGTGTAAAATTGTCGGTCACCAAAACGTAACAACTCGGCCCAGGCATTGGACCAGCACTGGAGAAACCCGTAGAAAAGGGACAGGAATACCATCGCACCCATAGGAAAGCCTACCGATGCTATTGTGAATATTTTACGGGTATCTATGGCCTCCCGACCAATACGGGAATAGTTGTCCACCAAAAACGGGCGGATTATGATTAGCGCACAAAACGATGTAAACAATACTTGGGATATATTTTTTATTACAAAACCCCATCTAATACTTGATGTTCTAATAAGTTTAAAAAAGTAATTTAAATATTTATTAATTAAAATAATTTCTTAAATAACATTTAATTAAATATTTACCTTGGATATTCATCACGGTAAATAAGTGTTGGTGCAAATAAAAAGTATACCAATTGGGATAGCTTTGGATATTTAATAACTAGATCTTTATTGTTATGTTGAATGTCAGGTAAGATAGTTGTTATATTAGTAGTTTCAACACTATATGAATGTAATTTCATTATGAGCCGGACCTTTTTGTTAATAGTAAAAATTTATAATTGATATTATTATAAATTATAAATAATTTAGTCATATAAATATCACTTACCATTTCAATAAGCAAAGAAAATGTAGTCATATTATGATAGACTATGGAGTGATTACAAAATAGGAATAGACAACAAATATAAACAAGGTATAAAAATACAAAAATGGTCTTGATGAAAAATAAATGGTGTGAATAGTAATGCATTAAATAAATTCGCATATTATTGATGGGATAGTATATGAAGACAATTGTGATATGCATTACAAGCCATACAAATGTGGCGATTTGTAAGCCTTCAAAGGCAAACACCAAGAAATTTATTTCATAAGTAATTCTGTAATTAAATTATTTAAATTAAAATTAATTAAAACAATTAGTTTTACAAAAAAAATTATTATTTAAAATATTACATACTTTCGGGGATTTAAAAAATAATCGCCAAAATGGCATAAAAGTAAAACCACTACAAAACTGGCCAACAAATTAAATGAACATCGTAACTCTTTGTTAGTTTGAAATAAATCACTAATTAATTTTGAAAAAATAATTAAAATATTAATATATATTTAATCAAATTAATTAATTAATTAAAAATTATTTAAATATGAAAACATACGTCAAGACGGATTCACGACAAACAAATTGTTTATCAAATTGTTTTATTTTCATTTTGTTAATTATAATTATTATTAAAACATTTAGCTTACAATTTAAACAAATAAATTTTAATTATAATTTATAATTTATAAAACAATTTAATAACACTTTACACTTTTAGTAAAACATTTTTTAAAATATTTTGTTTGAAAAAATTATAAATAAAATGAGATGAAAGTCAATGTTTCTTAATATAAACATAATTAGCAATTGTAATTAATTAAACAGTTAATTTTATAAACAAATATAATATATTTTGAAATAAAATTATATACATTATAAATCAAACTAAATTAATTTAATATACAGTAAATTATTTGAAATTTAAAGGTCTAGTTAGGAAATACTTTTTTTAAAAGTTAAAAAAAATAATTTATAAGTTTGTATTTCAAATGAGAGTCTCATTTGAACGGAAAAAGCTTTTTAAATAAAATTTTATAAGATTTTATCAAATTTACAAAAAATCTCTGTATTTCGCAATTACTTTATTTATATACTCCAAAAAACATAGTAAAAAATTAACTAGCTTAAAACATAACCTGACAAACGTGATCATTATGGTAAAATCCCGCCATGGTTGGCCCATAGTTTAGCAAGCAAACCCCAAAATACTGTATTTCTTATAAAATGTTAATATAATTTTTTTTGGTAATAGACTTCACTTGAAATGACGTCAATTTATAGACCAAAATGTGAAATATTTAACAAACAAAAAAACCTATCAGGCTATAAAAATTCTAGTTAATTTACAAGACATTAACCTCCAAGTTGCTATTTTATTTGTTAATATAAGAATATATATTCTTGGCAATTTTATTGCAAAAATTATCAGTATGAACTTTCACTTTTATCTTATAAAAGCGAGTTTAATTTCGCAACCATCCTGTAAATAAATAATTTACAAATAAATACCAACATACTCAAATAACACGTTGACCTGTCTCAATTCAAAACCTATTAATATAAAGGGAATTCCCAACTAAATTAGTGTATAAAAACAAATTTGAAAATACATTTAAAAATATATTTTAAAATCTATTTAAATAAATTTATACATTTGTAAAAATTTAAAATTTTATTTTAAAAAATTAAATATATTTAAAATATTTATTAATCAATTAATAAATAATATTTTAATTATACATTAAAACGTTTTTCAATTTAAAACAATTAAAAACAAACAGGGTAGATTTAGAGCCTCTATTGGGCACATTAGTTATTAATACATTATAATAATTATAATTATTATTTGAAAAGTTTATAAAAATATTAAAAATTATATTTAAAAAATAAAAATTGTTAATAAAAAATGAACAGGTTATATATTTGACACAAATTATTAAAAAATAGCTGGCTGATTAACCCAAACTTAAAATCTGTTGGCAATACTGACTAAAAATATGTGTCCCGAAAGATATTAAGGCAAATGCCATGAATGGCAAAGAGGACAGCCGTTGATAGTCTTCTTGTTTGCGCTCAAGACGTTCAATACGAGTCCACTTTTGGCTCCTCTCGACCGCCGATTGCCACATATTTATCTTCGAGAGTCTCATATCGGACGACATCTTAGGCACAAACAGGTCCGTATGGTTATCACCAAAAAACTCATTATTGTTAGTCTCCTTTTGTACGGTTATATTCACACTTTGGTTTAGTGCCGACTCTCGACCAGTATCTTGGACTGTCCCGTCGGTCACAGTGGACGCCAACGGTTTCTCAATAACGTGCCGTAACTGTGAATTTTGATTTATAGATATATCCCAAATACCCTGCTGGTGACCGGCCATCATAGCCGCCCCCAATGATATAGTATCGCTAATATTTGTCCGGACAAACAGTTGACCGGTTAAGTCGGCCAGTGTTTGGCATAAAGCGCTGTTATACGCCATAACACCGTCTATTTTGATACCATTATTGTCGGACCTCATGAGCGCCAGTATGTCGTTGGCCTGAAAGGCGATGCTCTCGACTGTGGCCCGAATTAGATGAGACTTTCGGCTAAATTGTGTGAATCCTAATATAATTCCCGTAGCGTTGGAGTCCCAGTGCGGAGCGTATAGACCTATCATAACATATATAAATAAATTATTTTGTTATTTTTAAATATATTACTTAAGTATTTTTGTTATATTTTAATTTTAATTAATTAATTTTTTTAAAGCTAATTAAATCATATAATAATTTCAAGGAAATATGTGAAATAATTTTCAGAAATCAATATTTTAAAATGAAATCAATATAACTAATGTTTTAATTACATATAATTGAGTGCAAAAATACTTATATCTAATTATTTTTGTATTTGTATTTGTTTTGGCAGCTAATTTACATCAAGAATATTGCTTAGGGTTAATACAAAATAAATACTAAATATTTATTTAAAAATACAGTAAAAATACATTTATACTTTTCAAAATAACTGGAAAAAAACTAAATTTCATACTAAATTTTCAAACATATAAACATATTTACTAAACAACTAATGGACTTTGAAATTAACTTATTATTTATAATTATAAAAAAAACTTATTATTTCCTAAAATATATATTTTTTCAAAGTCTAAAAAGAGTTTAAATATAAAGCAAACAAACCCTGAAAAGCGGGTACAAAGTAAACGCCGCCACAGTTTTGCTCAATTTGTGCAATACTTTCGACGTCTCCGTAGTGTTTAATAACTTCCAAGTTATCCCTTAACCAAGTGATGGCCGCACCCGCGATGGCAGCGCTGCCCTCGAGGGCGTAACATGTGGGCTGACCGTCCAGTTTATAAGCTATTGTTGTGAGCAAATTTGTCCTGGCTAAGCGGGGCACGCCTTCCAGAGCGCCATGAATTGGCCCTGGTCCGATATTTTGTATGATGTGACAGCCAGTGCCACACGTGACCTTAGTTTGACCTAGACCAAAACATTTCTGACCAACCAATGCGGCACTTTGGTCCGATATAACACCTATAAATATATATTTATAAGTATTTAGAAAAACAACTAGGTTGTTATATACCAGGTATTGGTAAAAAAGGATTGTACTAACCGGTCACCGGTAGACCCTTGAGTTCGCTGACCAATAAATTGCCGTAAAAATCGGACGAAGACTTAATTTGTGGCAAAATGTTTGCGGGTAAACCAAAAAAGTCCAATAAATAAGGATCCCATTGACAGGACTCGATGTCCATTAACATTGTACGGCTAGCGTTGGTCACATCGGTCATGTGCTGACCCGTCAATTTCCACAAAAGCCAAGTGTCTATTGTGCCAAACAATAGCCGATTATCTTTGATCGCTTGGCCAATGGCCGGCACATTGTCGATAAGCCAGCGAAGTTTAGGTGCGCTAAAGTAGGTGCTAATTGGCAAACCAGTCTTATTCTTGAGCCAATTAATATCACGTCCTGGTAAATTGTCAATAATTTTTTCAACCAAATCATTTGTCCGGTTGTCTAACCAAACCAGACAGTTATAAAATGGTTGTCCTATTGTTGGCAAATAGATTAGAAAAATGTTTTTTTAAATAAAATAATTAAATAAATTTATAAATATTTATTTTTTTGTATTAAAATTATCTCATTATCTCTTATTTAAAATCAAGATTTTTTTTGTGAATAAATATTTATATTTTTGTGAATAAATTACAACATTTTTCATTAGAACTGTATTTTACATAAATATTAATTTTGATTAATAAATAAAATAAATATTTGAAAGTGCCAAGGCTAATTTATTGCGAAAAAGCATATTAAAAAACTAGTCTTTGATATTGATATTGATTAAGTTAAAACAACCAAATTAACTGTTTTAATTATAGACATCACATGGTTAAATTGAATTTTTAAAGCTAGTTTATTATCCATTTCTAGTTATATCTAGTTATTCATTTAATATTTTAATTGCACTTTAGATTAACTAATATTTTTATAGTAAATAATAAATTATATAACTATTTAGATTAAAACTGCGAAATAATTATTATACATAAAAATTAAATATTAATAAAATTAAAAATAATTTAATTTAAATTTTAAAACAAAATAAAAATATTTTAATCTATGACATTAATTTCACCAAGTTAGTTTTTCTAATTAAATACTTTACTAAATAACCAACTAAATATACAATTAAACTAAATAGTATGTAATTAACTTGATTAAATAACTTACCAGTAGTTTTATCCCAAACAACAGTGGATTCTCGTTCATTAGTAATGCCCAAACATTTGATTTGATCCAGGCCAATATCCAAATCATGTAGCTTATACGAGACCACTTCGATACACTGCAAGACAGTTTCATAAATTTGAACAGGGTCCTGTTCAATCCAGCCCTCCTGAGGCTGTATTTTATTCACTTCCAACTGATAGTAAGTGATTAGTTGTCCGGTTTGGGTGACAAACACCGAGAAACGGACGTATTGTGTCGAGTGCTCCACAACACCCACCAACTCACCCAACGATGAAGACATTTATTATTTAAATAATTAAATTGTTTTAAATAAAATAAATTAATTTTAGTTTAAAATTATTTATAAAATATATTTTAAAAATTTTATTTAATATTTAATTTAGACATCGATTCAATTATTATTATTATTCAAACTCTTTTTTTAAGTCTAAAAACTTTTAATTATTAGTGAAACTATTTATATATAACACTTGTGTTTAATAAAATTATAGTAGATATGACTTTTAACCATCAAATTATCAATTGTTTTTGTTTATATTTAAAGTACACTTTTACAAAGATTAAATAAAATTTAGTTCATAATAATTTTAATTTTGTAAAATATTATATAATAAAATATTTTTTAAAATATATAATTAAAATGTAAAGTCCGACTCAACTAATCAAAAATATTTTAGTACGAAAAACTAAATTAAACTAGTTAATAAATTAATTTGTATTCAATTTATGCTTAAATAATTTTTTGGATTACCAAGAAAAAAACGATCTTGATAATTGGCTAAGCATTCATTGGTTGTGCGTATATATGACATGTTAATTAAACTTTTATTTTTTTGTGTGTAAAAAGTTATCAATTGATTTGAAATTTGATTTTAAACTTAAAAGTATACATGATTTGAATAGTCAATCAAGACAAGTGTGTGACTAGCTAACTGGATAAGATATTTTTATTAAGTTTCTATTTAAATAATTAAATTTTAAATGAAAAATAAAAGTAAAACTATATGATACGTTTTAAATGTCACCTTGTAATAATTATTATTGGAAATTATAATTTTATACCTAGAAACTACTTTTGTTTGGTATGAATTTGAATATGATAATTAACTTAATCACCCAGGTTATCAGTTTTAGTTTGTAATAAATTAAAACTCAAAATAAATTTAGTTTATTGTTGTTGTATTAAAATATCATCTTGATCTAATCTAGATATATCCAGTTTATAACTTGAAAATGCATGTAAATATTGTGTATACAATTGAAAACAATTTGTTTATTAATTAAATATATATTTAAGATAGTTAAAACAAAGAATAATTATATTAAATACATATTGAATAATTAAATAAATACTAATATTTGCATCATTGTATTATTTTGTTTTTATAAATAATACATTTATATAAATTTCTGATTAAATACAATTTTATTATTAAAATATTATTAAATTATAATGATAATTTTATTTTAATTAAATAAATGTTTATATTTTGATAATAGTATTAATTGATAATAGTATTTAATTTGTATAATTTATATTTTATAACAAATTAATTTTAGTAAACAACTTATTTACACATAATATTAATTTATGTCAATTAAAACTTGATTTAAATATATTAGTTTAAAATTAATAACTTGAATTGTTTTATTTTATTTTGTAAACTTAATTAAATACTTAAAAACTAATAAAACAAAAATAATTTATTTAACGTAAATACAATATGACATTTTCACTAAATTAATTTAATTGGCATGACTTTTAATTATACAAGTTACAAAAACATTTATTTATTACATTACTTAATATAATTTGTCATTAAATAATATTCATTTATAAAATAACAATTCACACTTAAATTACTATTGCGTAACATTTATTTATTACATATAATTTTTATTATTTATAAATATAAATATAACTTAAACACACATTTATTAAAACACTAACTAAATAAAAATAATTATTAAAAAATTAATTTGAAACTAAATTAAGATTAATTTTATAATAATGCATAAAGTATTTATATTATTATTTGTATTAAGTATTAAATTAAACCAAATTAATATAAATTGTGCGGCAATTACTATAAATGCCAGTTCAAGTGGGGGCAGTGGTGCGGCTGTTAGTGTAGTTAACGGTACAAACGGTACGGCAATTGCGGTAACAAGTAATGGAAATCCGGCTAATATTGGCGTTAGTGTGGGTCCAAGTGGGACGGCTGTAATAACTGGCACTAATGTAACCGTAACCTATTTGGCACCCAATAATATAACCTTTCTCAACTCGTTTGGTGGTGGTCTGGGTGGTTTTGGTGGTTATAATGGTGGCTATGATGGTGGCTATGGTGATACTGGCGGTGGTTATGGTTATGGCCAATGAGCTACATTTGTTTTAAATTAATCAAGTCATATATTTAATTAAATGTTACTTTTAATATAAATTTTTTATTTATTAAAAATAATTAATTTAATAATTGATTAAAAATCAATATTAATTATAAACAGTTTATATACATCAATTTGATCAAGAACAATTTGTCAAATTAAATATTATTCTAATACAAAATTATTAAATAAAAATAATAGTGTTTAGTTTGCATTAATTTATAGATAAAATTAATATTTAATTATAATGTTTTAATTAATTTACATTATGTAATACTAATACAATGTATATTATTAATTTGAAGTATTATGGCAGGTACTGTTTTCAATATGTTGATAATCAAAACAATATTAACCAAGTATATTGAACTATATTTTAAATATGTTATTTATTAAACTTAACAAGCTAAATTATTATTATAGTAAACTTATTTATACTAAATTAAGCAATTAAATAAATTGATCAAGATTATTTTAACAAAAAATCATTAGAAATACAAACTAAATTTAATAGCATGATTAAAGTTTAGTATGACTTTTATCTTGATTGTAAAAAAAGTGATTGACATGACCATTGGTGGCGGTCGTCGGTGAGTCGTGACCGACATGTCCCACATCGACATAAACATGACTACCGGTGCCGTCGGCTACCAGTGATCGCATCCGGTATTCAGACATTTGTGGAGCCGATGCCATACTTTTATTGGCCGCACTGGCCGTGCATTTAGTATTTCCATTTGTATTATAACTCATATTATAATTATTGTTAATACTATCCATTTGTCTTGATTTAGCCATAATATCTTGATTTAATCGGGTGCCATATTTATGCAACTCATTTCCTGGACTTTCTTTACGGTGTTTAACATCTTTTTTATCATCGGTTTGGCCGTCGGTACCCGTCCTTTGCTTTCGCTTAAATGCAAGACTCAATACATTACTCCAAACGCTTTCAAACAGCAAATAGAGTAGTAATGAGAAAAATATTGAATACAAGATTACGCCACCCGTCGAGTATATCTTGGATATTGAAAAAAAGTTTATTCATTATACTATTTAAAATTTTTTTTTAATTTTAAAGTAAAATATTTTATTTAATACTTTAAATTAAATTTTTGAAAATGCTTATTTTTAACTTACAAAATCAGTATAAGTGAACCTGATCAATTCTCTAGTTTCCAGTACAAAATACCAAACAACCAATATATGTGTCAAATACATTGAAAATGATAGACGACTTAATGGTATAAAAATGTCGGCGCTCAAGAATCGGCTTATTAAACCTATAAAAATAAAGTTTTTATTAAACAAATTTTCAAATAATTACCAAGATAACTTTTAGGAATAGTTAGTTGATTTACTTTTATGATTAGCCGAGCAATATATGGCAATCCATGCGTACAATAATATATATACAAAACGATGACAACCCGAGTAAGCGGCGGCCGTTACCCGACTGTACTCCCACTCAAGACCAGTCCATAAATAAGTAGCAAAAGTGGCCGATAGTGTCAACAATGGCAACATTGACCACATTATCAAGTTTGATGGCCAACTAAATCGTAAATTTTTGCACCTAGTCAACATAAATCCAACCAAAACGCCCAGGAAATAAGTAGACAAGTGGTTATAGGTAGGATGGTACTGGGTATTTAAATCTCTATAAAACTGGTCAATGTCAGGCTCTTCAAAAGGCATGGGCATTGGCGGCCCATTGGACTTCCAGGTGGCCAACGATGGTATGGCTATACCGGACAGTATGAGTGCCGTGCATAGCATTATGCCAAAGGTTTTGGCTTTACTTAAGGCCAGTATCGCAAAAAATGACAGCACATGTAGCTGAAAGTCGGCGCTCATAAACCACGTGTGGACCAAACACTACAAAAAAAAAGTTGACAATTAAATAATTATATTAGTCCAGGTACTTTTTGCTAGAAATATTAAAAATTAATACTTTAAAAAAATTACAACTTATATAAATGTCTTTTGTGATAATAATTATTAAGTATTTATTTAACAAAATCTTAGATCGTATATTTATTTAAAGTATATTAAGTTAATATTTTTTTAAATTTTAGTTTAAAATTTTATTTTATTATAGTATTTTTTATAACAAAAATATTTATATAACTTATTTAAAACTAACTGTAACATAAAATTATAATAAATAAATAACACGATAAAAATAAACTATATTTTGTTAATTTGGGTAGTAATTCAAGCCTTTCATATAATTTATAGCTATCCAATGATATAAATAAAGTATTTAATGTATGAATATTTTAATATAAATATTTTTAAAATTATAAATTATAATTTATAATAAAATTGTGTAATAATATAAGTATGTAAAATTGTGTATAATTTTGAATATACTTTAATATTATTATTA
>JAQIWK010000567.1:0-15021 GCA_034695265.1 Dissorhina ornata | reverse complement strand
AAATGAATTTGTTTCCATTTCCACTATCATTGCCTACGCTTTCTCTCTATTATTCTCTCTCTCACTCTCTCTCTCTCTCTCTCTCTCTCAAACAGAGGACAAATGTCTACCACTTTCTATCTCTTTTAGTTAGTTTTCCCCTCAAAAATACTGAACTGTAAACTATAGTTAGATTTTCGCAAAGTCTCAGAAATGAATGAATGAATAAATAGCTTTTGCTTTTAATCGCAATCACAATAGAAAACATGTGGAGACGGCTATGACTGGTACTCTACTCTCAATTCGATATCAATTTATTATTCATCATTACATTGAATGCTGTTTTTTCACTGTAAATGTCTATATGTGTAAGAAATATATTGCCATCATTTCAAACAATTCTTGATATGAATGTCGAGAGACAAAAAAAAGTCATCAATACTATGGTTGGTGTTGTAGCTAATAAAGTATTGAGTTTTACATTTACGACTTGTGCAGTGCATTGGCACCCATACCCCTCCTCCTTCTCTCATCCATACTTATTTGATACCCGTCTCTCTCTCTCTCTCTCTCTCTCTCTCTCTCTCTCTCTCTCTCTCTCTCTCTCTAACGATAGTTGAATCGGTAGTGTCTGTAGAAAAGCACACCACAACCACCAGCAGCCTGTTGTCTGTTTGATTGCATGGCTGACTTTATTTTTTGTCATTACATTTATAAACTATTTTTTGTGACTCTGCTATTCACTATACACATCTCCAAACACTTATTGATATATATTTAATGACAATAACCAAATAAAAAAAGAGTACAAAAAACAAGATGTTTAAACAGCAGTTGTGTTGCATATGTTGTGTATACCTTTTCTTATGCTTCATCTCTCAAAAAATAAAATAAAATAAATTTTGTTTTTATATAATAATAATATTCTAATAAAAATTTGTATTTTGAATAAAATAAATAATTTTTAGTATAATTTATTTTTTATTATATGATAAATACATTTTAATGAAAAGAGTATGATTTGCACCTGTGTTTACGCACTGGCACTGTCTTTGAGTGACAATACAAATTTCGTTTATATTATAAACTTTATATACATTTATTATTATTTTTTTAAACAATTTTTATTTTATATTTAAGTTTTTTTAAATTTAATTTTAAAAATAAATTCTAATATTAATTCTCAAAACTAGTGTTTGACTATAGATACTAACAAAAAGCTAACTTTGTATGCAAAGTATGGTTTAGTTTAGGGCTTTAAATAAAAACTTTTAATAATTATAAAAATAAAAACTTTTGTTTCCCTTGTTATAAAACAAATATAAACCAAGTGAGATGTCCTTGGATAGTTACATTTCTAAATGTGTATTACTTTAATTTTTTTTTTGAAATTCAAAACAACTCACAAATACCCATCAGAAAGTGGAGATTAAAAATACTTTGTAAACGCATAGAAATACTCTATTTATTGTTATTATTAGAAAAATAAGTTTTATTGCCAATTATATTGAGTGTAAGAATATACGTTTAGACACTTTTCCGATGCCTTCCTTACATCAAAATATACTTTAAAGACCGTGTGTTGTCATGCAATTGGCATTTTGTATATATTTTGTTTTTAAAACACTTTAGACTCAGTATGACTGACTGGTAAAGTGTTTACTCTTTAAATTTTGTGTTTTGAAAAGCACCAGAAACTCTCATCAAATTTCTATTACATGAGATATTTATTGTAAATAGAGAGTTGATTGCAGTTATAAATTATGTCTTATTAGCCAAAGCAATATATAAACAATATGTATAAATAAAATTTACATTTAAACAAAAATATAAACCAAGTTTTAAATGTATTTATTATATGGATAGCAAACACTTACGAGAAGTTTAGAGAAGTAATAGGAATAATATGATTGTTTTGTTGTTGAATTAAAACAACAAAAATATACTTAAAAAATAGTTGATGTATAAAATTTGTCGTCTAAACACTACTATAGCACTCGTAACTCTCATTTCTGGTAATAAATATATGCAATAATGACTATTATTTTCTTTGAAAATGTCCTTTTGCTCCTTTCATAACGACTTTTCCATTAGTAAAACAAACACAAAGATTTAAGAGTAGTGTTCAGAGCTCATTATGAAACGCTTGTTTTGCTGCATCTCAACAATTTATATACAGATCGTTTAGTTATGCTATACTTTGCCTCTAAAATAAGTTTTAGTTTTTTTTATATTTATCGTTAATAGACTAAAAGTTTTACATCAAAATTATTATTATTACAGTACTTTTCTATCAAATATTCTGTGAGTTAAATACATTTATGTTTGGCTCTACTTTTCAAGAGCTTCCATAACAATACAAAAGAATATATTATATAATAATAATAATAATCATAATATACTATCAATACATTAACGGTACTGGTATTTAAGCCATAGGTTTCTATGTCTCTCTTGAATGTAATGTATTCTTTATTGCATTGAACCAAATGCTTAATACTATTATTATAACAATAAATAAATAAATTATGCAAAACGTAATATTCCTTAAGAGTTTGTCGATTACAGTAAGTAAAGGCACAGACAGATAGATAGATAGAGTACAGTGGGGAACGGCTGTAGAAATCAATAGAAACAGCACAACAGTTATGAGAAAATAAGTTAACTGTGAGTTAATGTTATAAATTCAATATAACAAACAATATAGCGATGAGCTCACGCATGCATAACACGGCTATCATTTGCTTTGTATACTAGAGATGACAAACTATTTGATAAGAGATATATCTATTGATTGAGCCATTAAGACCATCATCTCCGTAGAGCACACTGTAAGGCACACCGTAAAGCCTCGCTAACCAGATTGGGTTCAAATAATAATAATAATTGTATTATTAATAATGATTTAATGTCTTATATATGTGTATAATTTTTTATCGTAGCAATACATTAATATAAAGTGAGTTTAAATATACAAAGTAACGATTTGCACGCATTTCACACACATATACTCAATATTGCACACTAGTCTCGACCTAAACTTGAATTTTGCTTTATTTTTATTATCGATTGATTATATATACGACAAAACAGAAATTTAATTGCAACCAAAAAGTTTCATTAGTAGTCGTTTTGCAATCTCTCTCCCTCTCCCTCCATCCCTCTCTCTCTCTCTCTCTCCCTCCATCTCTCTCTCTCTCTCTCTCTCTCTCTCTCTCTAAACAGTAGACTCAAAGCCAAATACAAAATACTAATTCATTAAAACCTAAGTTTTTTATTGATTAGCGACGAAATGCTGTGTAATTAAATGTATTGTCAAACGCCTGACAAACTCATAAGAATTAGTTGAAATATATTGTAGAAGATTTGTGAGTTTCGGGTACTCTTTACAGTTAACCAAATGGCAATAAATTGTGGTTTAAGTAAGTCTTAAGTGAGCAAGAGATTTATGTATTGCTGAAAATGTTGGATCAAATGAGTTGAATATAGAGCACAATCACTATAACCACAACAGATTGTCAATTCATTGAACCCTTTTAGGTCGCAAACCTTCACCACAATCATCACAATCAGTCTCTTGTCCTTCCTTTTAGTGCAATGACCACAAGAAGTGCATAGAATAGCCATAAATGCATTGAATTGATGGTCAGTCTTAATAGATGTGTTGGCCCACTGACCTTCAAATGAGTACAATTTCGCTTCACTTTTCTTGTAATGAGGGATAAAAGAGGTTAAGAAGGAGGTGAACCACTACCACAATGACCAGCTGAGCCCCTATCCCTCACCATTCACTATCATACCTGCCCTACCATTACACCTCTACTAACCCAATGAATACATCATTTGACAGATGAAGTTCTCAAATAAGCAAAAGTAAACCTATTATTGATATGTCGTTAAAAGCATAAGAATTACAAACTAATGGCATTAAAAGAGCTGCGAGTCCTCTGCCTCTCTCTCTCTCTCTCTCTCTCTCTCTCTCTCTCTCATAGCCTTACAGATGAATGAATTCACAACTCGGTTGTCTGTTCAATTGATTCAATTCTCTGATGCCGTACTAAATGTGTGGAGATATATGGCATACGAATGAACTTTTTACAGACAAATATCTTGCGCCGGAGATCACCTGCCAATGCCACTGACATTGCGGCAACATTTGCCACTAATATTCAACAGATATAACCGGACAGTAGTTTAAAGGACGGCACGCGATGGTTCAACGGGTGACAAAATACTTTTCACTCTCCGGTCAATACTACATGTATTCATGCGTTTAGAGACACACTTTTGATCTCAATTCATATGATAACTGCTTTACGTCTCGTCATTCAGACAAAAGTTGTTTATTATATCAAAAGCAATAGTTTTCTCTCTCTTTTTTGATTCTAATGTCCTGTTTATCAGAGAGAAGTCCAGCTTATAGTACAGTTGAATCTGCAGCTGAATCCCTCTCTTATCAATATATTATGCAGTCGAGTATCACATCCACTCAAATCCCACTACTTTATGGTCGGTGTTTCAATAGAGCACCGGTTCATAACTGTACACAACATCTCTAACAAAAAAATAGAACGACTTTGGGTTTTACTTCAAAAAAAGAAAAAAATTGGAGCAAAAGAGAGTGAAAAAAGAGTAGAAAAGAGTGGAAAAAATATGAAAGAGTGGAGAGTGAAAGGCGACAATCACTTCTACCTTACGATTGTGTCCCACATTCGCACACTTCTAACACACTTATTACGGTATTTACAACACTTAAAGCACGTGTCGGCTAATGTGTCTAGGCAATATATTTCATATATATTTTTCTCAATCGGATTCCTGTTTTTGTAAGAAAATTGTAAAAATATATTTCGTCGTCGAGTCGACCCATTTATCTGCTTTACTCTGTGCTCTTTGCCTCCTTTTGGCTCATTTTTATTGTTCACAATTGCAGCTGAAAAGTCGGAGTCAAAGCGTTTTTTCAATTTTAACCATTTTTTCTACTCTTTTATAACAACAATAGAAAAGCCAAAAGAGTTTACACTTTTCTCGTTTCGTAAATACTATACCACTTCAGATAATATTTTCCCCAAAAATATTATGCATAACTAGTTTTGCAGACAAAACTGTTTTTAAATTTGTAATAACATTCAACAGTTAGCTATGAATTAGGTTTGTTTGTGTGTATTCACATCTAACAGACTTGCAACACCATTAAGTGTGCCAAAAAAATTACAATACATTAAAGTTATATATGTTTTGCCAAAAATATGCTTATTTTTCTGACCATTGGGTCGAATAGAGAGCACAGATAACACCGGTATAACACCGATAAAGTTTATATAAGTAGGTTATGACATTATATGATGATATCTATACCACAAAATTTATAGTGAAATACAATGTGTCCAGAAATGTACAGTTATATTATGCTTTTGATAGTATGAGACTTACAATATAAATGTTATAATAAGAGATGTTTTTCATTTATATATAACACGAGAATAATTTGAAAATTTTGTTGTTATAAAATAGTTAACATATTTCGTTAGTATAGTCAGTAGTAGTGGTCTAACTCTTCAGAAAATTCACTTTTGTATGAAATTTCTGACAAAAATGTCCTTCACTTGTATTCCTCCATACAATTCAATAATAATAATTTATTTGAAAAGCAAAAAACATTAAAAAGTTGAAAAATGCTTTACCAAAACACAGCATACAATCAAATGTTTTATATTGTAAAATGACTTTCAATGACTTCCTTAACTTTATACATCATACTATTATTATATTAAATTATTGTTAAAAAAGGTTTTTTTAGACAACTTTTAATCAATACTACATGTGAGCTATGTTTACAATTGAGTATTGAATGCTAACTTAAGTAGAAAACTTTGACTATAATGTGTGGCCAACACACCGGAAGGTATGCCAACGATTCTCTCATTGCAATCAAATGTGGTTTTTTATATACAGATTCTGTATATCTAACGGAATCCTATCGGCAAATAGTGTTTAAGGAATTTATTTTAAACTTTTAAATACAAATACAATACCTTTTATTTATTATTATTATATTATATCTATTTGATTCTCAAATATATCATTTTTTACAAACTTTGTAATAATTTTTTTATAAGCTTTTTTGGAAAGTGAATCAATAGTTTATATATAGATTCTGTAATAATAACAAAGGTATTAGTCTTAATTTGATCTCTTCTTTGAGCTTAATTTTGTTTATTTGTTTTGAAATAAAAAAGTTTTTTTTTGTCAAAAACAGAATTAGACATTAAATTAAATAAAATGTAAATTAAAAAGACTTTGAATTAATTGAAGCAAAATATATTATAAACTTTAATCTAAAGTCTTTTGCAATGTTATGCTCTCATATTCTTTATCACTAAACTAATCCCCACATCTCTTCATCTCATGTAATATTATAGTGAAATCTCGTATATTGTCTCTACATTTTGTTAGACGCTTTGGACTCAACCAGAAAACAGTACGACAACTAATGTAATGAATGTATAAAAGTTTGAAATAGAAATGAGTATAAAATTGAGAGCCAAATAACAAAACCAAAAGTTGTGCATAAATTTACAGCAAAAGCACAGAATTTACTACAGAAAGTTGTGTAATGAAAGCACTGGTAGAGTATGTAATTTGTGCAATATTTTTGTTATAGCCGTTTGATAATTACTGTTTACAAGAGACCCAAGGCTTGGATGGTTGTGTTGTCTTTAATATAATATATAAATGTTAAGTGAACTTAGAAATGCATTTTACTTTTGTCTTGACAGGGCTTACAGTGCCTTACAGTATATACCAATGACTACCAGTGCCTCCAGGGCTTTATATAGATGAGCAATCCTTATGCTTTTACTAATTACTAAAATACGAAGAAAATATATTTTGCGGACAGTTTATACACACTTTGAATCGGAAATAATTTACAGAGAGAGAGAGAGAGAGAGAGAGAGAGAGAGAGCAGTTAGAAAATTGTTTTTCGCCTAGCATTTAGCTTATGCTTTAATATACAGTAAAAATACATGTAATATATTTTATACTATGAATAAGCTTTGCATCTAATCTGAACGGCTATTGAATTTGTATGTTCAATATAATAATTATTTTGAGACTGTCTTTGCATCCTTTAGCTTATCCAGTGCTCCAGTTTGCACATCAATTATATATAATATACAGCTTCTATGGCTTCTACAATGTTATACAAAGTATTGTAAAATATATTGTATGACATTGTAGTGGATATGATATGTATTGGCGAACACATTAGTTGATGACATCGACAAACTATGCTCGCGGCCATGTTTTGGCTGTGTTTTAGGTATTAAAGGCTTAATGCATCGACTCCTTTGAGAAATACACGCCAATTGTTAGACAAAATGCTTATATAATAATAATAATACATTACATACAACAGTTTTTCCCCTCATTGAAAAACATGACATATTTGTTACTTTCTCTTATTTGACGAAAATTTGTCTTTATTTTTAGGTAATCATTGCTTTTAATGAATTCTCCCTAAAGAATCGTCTATATATTCTATACACTCTTTCTTTATATCTTTTTTCTCTCTTTCTCTCTATATAGTGATGAAGTGAAGAGAGTATGTGTTAGTTGTAGCGAAAGCGCAGACATTAAGATCACTTAAAGGAAAGCCTCTTTTCTGCACTCAATCTCATCTGATTTGATGACACATAAGAAGTCATGCCTCTAAGCCTTAAATAAATTTGTGTTATACAATATGTTATACTCATCTCATTTTCATTACTTAACGCTAACTTAGATCTTCTTTTAGGAAATGCCTGTTAAGTGTACTTTAAATGCCTTTGCGGTGATTGTGAGCTAACACACCATTTACATGCATTCATGCTTTTGTCTCCCGTCTCTCTCTCTCTCTCTCTCTCTCTCTCTCTCTCTAGTTTTTCTCTCTCTAAGCCTTTACAACCGTTTTTTCATCCAATATTAACCTTATATACATTACAATCTACTATATGTTCATATAAATGACTGGGAAGTACCGCAAACCAATTTGCATAATCGTCTAATAAAATGTATAAAAAACTGTCAGTCCCTTAACGTACTGAATATACACTCAGTATATCAAACACTATTTAATAGAGTATAAAAAAAAGTTCAACAAATCAATTATTTTTTATACAAGAAAAAAGCTTTGAATAAGAGTGAGGAGAGAGAGAGAGAGAGAGAGAGAGAGAGCCTTTGGGGTCAAAAAATAAATAAATGAATGAAAGCGTTTAATGAGTTAATGATTGGGACAAATAAGTAATAAAATGTTTTTTATATACAATAATCTTTCACTCATTTCTAATTTCTTTATTTGATTTAAAATAAGTGCTTAAATATTGTCTCTAATGTTGACTTAATTAAAGACATATTTTATGAGTTTTTTTTGTATAAATCAAATCAAACACTATAAGTGAGACGTTTGTGTGTTTTTCTAGTGTTATGAATAAAGTCTCTTAACACAATAATTCTATTGTCTGATTGTTTTTGTTTTATATGCATAAAGAAAATATATGTGAGTTAATGCTTGTGACAAGTCTTATATAAACAGACCAAAAATATTTAATAAGATTTATTGTATTACGAGATGAAACGACGAGACGACTTGTCTCTAAGTTAAAGCAAATATGAAATTCATTGTTGAATGAAAACCACAAAAGGCATCGCTATATAACAGCGTTTTCTCTGTGTTTCAACGAGAATACAGCGATTCATAAATCTTCACAATTATTATTCAGAGAGTTTTGAATTCAATGGGAGAGAGAGTATTGCTCGTGACTTAGCATATGAGTAGAGATGGTAGCGAAAGGGGTAGAGGAATGGTAGGAATGGCAGCTCTGCACTAAAATTCATTCAAATAAGTGTTGTGTAAGCAAAGGCAAGGGCTGCTGAGATGATGTGCTTTAAAATCCTTATAAATATAAAGCATAACAACTAAAGTTATATATATTATATAAGAGCCAAAAGAGCGCTTCAAAATAGAAAGCAAAGTAAAGCCTAAAGCAATGTTAAGCTTATATATGCATTGATGTTGTGTCACGTCAGACAATAATTAATTCTTGTCGGTTAATTACTAATCAATCCTTTATCACTATAGCAACACTACATCTCACGCAATGCCCAAACTCTTACCCCTTAGTTCATGACTGAGTACTCAGTACTCATCAACTCATATATGAAAGGCTCTACAAAGAGAGAGAGAGAGAGAGAGAGAGAGAGAGAGAGAGAGAGATTGGAAGGACAGCGAATGGATAAGTGTGAGAGAGATATGAAAGAGAGTAGTGTGTTGTGTGTATGCATACAATGACAAAGAGAGAGCAAACTTTAAAAGATAAGTTAAAGCAAAAGCAAAAATAAAATTCAACTGATGTTGAAGGAGAAGCAAAAAAATACACTTATATTAAAACAAGTGAAATGTAGATACAGAAAGCGAAATGAATTGTCAAATGAAGTAATGATTAAAATAGTAGTGTAGTTGTTATATATTAAAATATATAAAAGTATATGACTTTTTAGTGAAGTATTGAAAAGGACTGATAGGAAGAGATAAATAAATGGGAAAAGAGTGAGAGAAACAAGTGAAACGAAGTGAGAGATGTGTTACAGAAAAATGAAGAAAAATTAAAAACAGTTCTCGTGTTTAGCCTAACATTACAATTGCAAACGCAAAGCCATTACACCACAGAATATCTTCTTTTATTGAGTCTATTATATGACAAAACGGTTAATGTATTTTTGCTTACTTCTACTAAACAGTACTAAAATATTACGATACAGTTATTGTTTAATATATGATATAAGTAGTGACAAACGATTGCTTTCTCATAGACTTCATCAAAGATATATAGAGAAGGCATTGATTGCGTGTCACTTACAAAAGTGTCTTAACATGAATATGCTATGGCTATAGCCGTGTGTGTTATGCCTGTTCCCCACCCGAACACCCGGCGCTCATATAGCCTTTCCATTGCACTCTCCTTTGTATGAATGTTTGTCTTTTGATAAACTTATTGATCCCAACGCTTTAATGAGCGCATAAAATATTATATAATATAAAACAAATGAAATGCAAGCACTGAATCAAAAGTACGTTTCCTTTACTTATACTTTGCGTTTGCATTTGAAATGAAAATAAAAATCTATAAAAATTATATATAAAAAGGAGTATTCATTTGTGTGATAACTCTCTGTTTGATTACAAATCTAATGAAAATAATGAATCTCTAAAGGTTCCACTATTTACGCCAATTTCACCAATTAATTCATGATTTAAAATTAGTTTAAGAAATACATATATACTCTCTAAAAGTTATAAACATTTTGTCTAAAAATGAGTCCCAAATATATTAAGAATAAATTATATGACGAGTTGAGACACAAAACTGTTTGAATGTAATAAAACATCACATTTTTTGAATAAACAATTTTTCAAACAAAACTCATTACATATTCATTTATGTGTAAATAAATGTTTAAATGAAATCTTAAATATTTAGTTTGAAAATTTTATATGTTTTAGGAATTTAAAAGAGTTATATATATTTTGTAATTAATTAAATTTTCAGATTTTTAATTATTTAAAGCTTATAAGAATCCAATAGTAATATAAAAACATTGAAATAACTTTTTAATCAATACTTTTTAGACTATAGTAATGACAAAGATTTGAATAAAACTTTTTTAATTTATAAAATATAAACAATTATTTAATTTAATATATTTAATACAAATGTAATAAAAACTGTTTTTTAAAACATATTTTTAATGTTTATCTAAATTAACAAATAAATTGAATTATTTCTTATGTCATTAAAATTAAATAAATGTAATTTAAATTAAATTGTATAATAAAATTTAAAAGAAATAAATAAAATATTACATAAACAACTAATAAACAATCTCTCAATTGATAATAAGTTATATTATTATTTTTAAACGTATAATTAAAAAATGATTAATATATTATATTGTCATTTGTGTTTAATCCTATGTTCAATTACAAAATCATTTTCAAAAGTTATTTACCAAAAAGTAAAATAAATTTAAATTTTTCATACTATTAATTACTATAAAATGTTTGCAAAACAAAAACAAACAAGCAAATGAAAATTTTATTTTTTTAAAAATCAATAATTGAATTAAAATAAATTAAAATTCAATTTATTATATATTTAAATAAATATCTTATTTGTTGTAAACGAAAGAGAGAGAGAAAAAAAAAGAAATCATTAATAAATATAAAATCAAAATTAAAATTACAAAACCAATAGTTAAACACAAATCACGAATTTCTTTACGCATCGACTAATTTATTGGTTTTTTAATGAGAAATACAAAAAATATATTAAAAATATTAAAACCTATCTTTCATTAAGTCTTTTTCTAATTACAAACATTTCATGAGAAAAATATACGATCAATGAAAATACAAACGGGGCTTAAAATATATAAATATACAAAACTGTGTCTTATCAGTCAATAGACAAAATGCTAACAAAAATAAATTTTAAATTCATTTCACTGTTTTAATAGTAAAAACACATTAATTTTATTAGTGTTTTGTATATCTAAATAAATAATAAGGCAATATATGGGACCCACACAATGATTTTCAAATCAATGAATTATATCTCAATTCTTACTGTTTGTTTCAAAAGTATTTATTATGTATTTTCTGAAACATTTTCTCTTCTGTATTGAAACAGATGTCCAAAGGTTTCTCTTGATTGCCGTCTCTCTCTCTCTCTCTCTCTCTCTCTCTCTCTCTCTAAAGATTTATGCATTTAGAGTCATATATCAGTAGATATTTAGCGGATGAGTTAAAAGAGATTTTTAACAAACTATATAATAATATACATGTTTTTGAAACAAATTCTTCACTATCTTATTGACTTAAATTTCATAGCGTTTTGTTATTTTTTAAAATAAGAAATTAATTATAAGATACAAAATATATTTATAAAATATTTGTTATTTAATGTCTCAAATTACAGACACAATATATTTATAAACAAATTGATTATTTTTCTCTTCAAAAAATCTTGTGTCCCTTTAATTAATTAATTAATTTTCAAAACATTAAAAGTCTTTTTTAATGAGTGATAGCAAGCGTTGGCTAAATTTTATACATTCAAAAGTCTATGGTTTGGCTACAAAACTATGTATTCATTATATTATATTGTAATTTACAGCTCACAATGTGTAATACAATTTTAAATATTAGTGTAAACATTTCAAAATAGTTTTCAATAAACATTTAATTTTTTATAACATTTTACTATCAAATCATATAACAATAATAATATAAATGTGGCGACAAATAAATTAATAGTAAATATACACAAACGATTTGCAAAATATAATGAATGCAATTTTAATAGCATTTTATTAACACAAACTTGAAATATATATAAAAGAAATTGTTAGGAAATATAACATATAAAGTAAGTAAATAAGAAATGTTTAATCGTTTTTATTTGGTTTGACATTAAATATCTTTTTCTAAACACATTTTGTGTAATAAATATGATATGAGATGTCATTAAACAAAAAAATCTCATATCTTTTTCCTCATTCACAAGAAGTATTTGAAGACCTGTTGCCGAATAGCATTACATATGATGTAAAGAGTGGGGAAAACATTAGATATAAAGCGCTTAATATTAAGTATTGACTTAAGCCTTACAGTCGGACTCACAAGAAAGCAATTCTCGTCGACAGAGCTATAAAGAAAGAGCTAATGGTTTGGCAGCAAAAGTATATCACACAAAAAGTGTTGCCATAAATACACCGATGGGAATGGTATGCCATTCAACGCAACTATTAATGATATCAAAATCAGATTAAGAAACATATCAAAACGGCATTGAATAATATTATCCACAAAAAAAAATTCATATATAAATGTATTTCTTTTGATATTTCTCTGCAACATATGGCATATAAATATATTAAATAAAAAATATATAGTCTCTTAAGACTCAATTGAATGTTTGGTTTTTTATATATTTTATTTTGCAAATCAAACTCCAATTCATAAACTCAAACAAAACACCAAATACTGTTTTACATTATGATTTTGATAGCAAATTATATTAATAATGAAAATAATATTAAAGAGAAAATCTAATATTAGAATATTTTATTGAAAAATCAATACAAAAAACACATTTATATATTGAGATTATGGCTAATAATAAGATATATGTTTGGAATTTATATATCTTTTCCTTTTAGACCGCAAAACCAATTGTCGTTTATATGTTGAGAAACATGTGTATAATGTCTGAGACATTATGTATATATGAAATGGTTTACAGAATAAAAACAAATTTCTTGAAAAAAAAACTGTTTGTAAACTGTTTCGCGTCTCAAATGCCGAGTGAATTGAGTGTAAAAAGTAATGCTAATAATAAAATAGTATAACAGGAATAGTAGACTAAATTTCATATAAGGTTTATGTAATGAAAACACTTGATGTTAGAAATATATATACATATAAAAAATAATATCCAATAATATTGGGGGTAATAAAGGTAGTGATTTTCCGCTCCAACAATTTCTAGTACTTAAATCATATATGCATTGACTCGTCGGAGTTGGTTGGTTATGGGTAGATATGGGTTCGGGTGTATGGCTATATGGAAAGGGTGAGTTCGTGCTCAGCATTTACTTTAACTCTTCAGAAAAGTTATACTCTCTCTCTCTCTCTCTCTCTCTCTCTCTCTTTGGCTTCTATGGCAACTCAAGTCATAACAGTTGTAATGACAAGACTATCCACTTATACTAATTTGATTTTTGTGGTCTCTCTCTCTCTCTCTCCCACACACACACATCAAATCTCAATTCACGATTTGCACCCTTTTTATACGATTTAATTCCCTTTATCTTAACGCATAAGTCATACACATATGTGATGAAAACATCTAAAACATTAAGAAGTATTTAAAACTCTCTCTCTCTCTCTCTCTCTCTCTCTCATTAAGCTATTCGTAAGTATAATATGATTAAACTAACAATGAATTAGCGGTGAAAAGATGTTTTATGTTTGCCTTCGAGAGCTGTGAGCGAGAAAGGCTTTGTATGGCTTTGTATTAAGCAATAGATTTTGCACTTAATTATAAACAAAGACAGACAAGAATGTGAAGAAAGTGTGTGAACTTTGTTTTATAATTCTGACTATAAGTAGAGTAATGTTTTACTCCATTAAATTATAATGAGAGCACATCTTTCTTTTTGCTTTTACACAACAACACTCTCTGTGTATTATAGTGTTTGTCTATGCATTACATACAATCCGTGTATCTTTTGATCAAAAAGCAAATTTCTTTTGTTAACTCTTATTAAGTTAAAGCCCTTAACACTGTCTCTGTTTTTACTTATAAATAAACAGGGATTTGAATTTATAATTCCTATTCATTGTATAAATTATAAGATTGAATAATAAATACTAGTGTATTGTGAAGACAATAGGGAACTGGGAATAAAAGGATCTCTGGCACTAAAAGCGTTGCATTACTTAACAGATAAACTTATTATTAGGTAAAGTGATCGTCAATTTGTCTGTGATTTGTTGCTCATCCGTCATCAGAATAACTCTTATCAATTGAATGCACACAACATTTAATAGCAATTTTGCAAATAAATATATGTTTGTATATATTATATAATATATATTGTGCATTTATATATATAAATATATACACAATGTGTTTGTGTATATAAATGGTTTCAGTTTTCATTGCTATTTGACCATTTGTGTTGACTATAAATATATTCAATTGTTTTTGAAATTGTCCACAATATGTGTATACATTATATTATATAACAATTTATTTGCCACTATGGCATACATACATATACTTTAGAGCACATTACATATTGCCTACACCTGCCTGCGCTGTGCGGCGAGTAATTACTCTAATTTAGGATTTTAACAAATGCTTTACTCTTTCATAGAGCTCTTACAGCTTTGGGCAATATTTGTATGAAAAGGGTTGAGAGAGAGAGAGAGAGAGA
>JAQIWK010000566.1:0-15023 GCA_034695265.1 Dissorhina ornata | reverse complement strand
TCACAGCAATATTTTAAAAATTTTTGAGTTCATATTAGTGACATTCCTTTTTATACTTTAATGTGCACCAATCTATACTTCTTACGCTGGCTGTAGTAGTTTTAGTATTTTTTTTTTAGTAGTTTTAGTAAACAGTTTAGTTACTAAACTTTAGTATTAGTATTTATAATATTATGTAATTAATATTTGGTATTGAATAGTATTTTCGTTACGTTTGATATAATTATTTAACTGATAATAGGAAATATATCTGAAATTAAATTTTATTTTGCAATAATTTTCAAAAAATATAATAACATTTAATATAAATTCATCAAGAATCTGGTAATATATTCAAGTTGAAACCTTTTTTTGATAGTTGTAAACCTGTTTAACCACCAAGTTGCAAGTTGACTTCTAATTTAAAGTTTAATCAAAAGTTTTGAGTATATTATTTGAATTACTTTTTAAATTAAAATTAATCTGAATTGTAATTAACTGTTAATTGCAATCAATATATAGTTCAGATTCTGTACAGAATTTGAAATACAGTTTAAACTTAAAGTATTATAAGCGCCGCCTCTTATCTAACATATGAATAATGTGTTAATCATATGATTGCCGCACAAACTCTCACTCAATAATAAACTTTTTTGTTTTGTTTTGATATTTAATTTACATTTTAATTGTGTTTTAATTTATAATATAATTATTTAATTCAGTTATGCATTCAATGGACACCGAAGAGTCGGTTATTATTAGTATTAATGATATTTTGGATCAATTAATGGATGAAAATAAACGACTCTTTAATGAGTTATTGTTTTCAAACAAATTGTTAATTGAATTGAAAAACAATTTGAATTTAAATCACAAAAAGTTTGAAACAATCGTTGGTTTTGAAGACAAACTGGTGTTCAATGAATTGATGCGAGAGTTGAATGCATTGCCAGACAAGACTGGAAGTGATGGCATAAGTGGTCAACAAATGACAGTCAAGACTAATGTCGTTAAATTAGATTCATTTGAATCAACAATTGGATCAATTGGACAAAGAAGTGGTCAAACAAGTGATGTAACGAATGATACAAACATCAGAAAAAATGTCGGAAATGTGTCGAAGAACTCAATACGCGTTTCAAAAGACAAGACAATACCTTCACTGCAATCGGATCCCAATTATGAGTTAAAAGGGGACAAACATAGGGCGCACACCTCTGGACGTCATCCCAAACGTCGAGTGATTTATGATATAAACTATTTCGATGACACGACTCAACACTTCTTGTGTCCCATTCCTGACTGTTGTGTGGGTTTTGTTGTCGAATCTGATCTCCAAAATCACTTCCGACTCATTCACGACGGAAAAGTGCATTTGTGTGGACACACGGGTTGTGGCAAAGCGTTTAAGACTCGGACTTATCTTATAGAACACGAAAGGATTCACAGCGATGTCCGACCATTTGGATGTCCTATCGATGGATGTGATCATCGATACAAAGAAGACAGACATTTGCAAAGACACATAAAGAGTCATTCAAATGATAGGGAGGTTTACCGATGCGATGAATGTGACAAAACATTTATAACTACTTTAGGACTAACTAACCACAAGAATCGAGTTCATCTCAAACAAGACATTTGCTGTCCTTATGATGGATGTGATGAACGGTTTCGCAATTATAGTGATCTCACAAACCATAAGATAGTCGGACATAAAGAGCGACCGAAAGTGAAACTTCCGATACCCGATCCACAATCAAATCCCAATTCAAGACTATTATTAAAACAAAACAATTTCGATGAACAGACCAAACAATTTATTTGTCCCAATCCTGACTGTCGTAAAGGTTTTGCTAGTTATGGTAATCTGAATTCACATTTCCATAAAATGCATATTTGGAAGAAAAAACATTTGTGTTCACACATTGGGTGCGGAAAAGCTTTTAAAACCATAGGAATTCTTAAGCATCACCAGAACATTCATAGCGACCACAGGCCGTACGGGTGTCCACACATTGGATGTAAGGCGGGGTTTAAATTTAAATATGATTTAACTAAACACTTAAAAATTCACTCCAACAATAGGCCTACATTTCAGTGCACTGTTTGTAACAAAACTCTTCAAACTAAAGTTAGTCTCAATAAACATGAGTCGCTTCACAGCAATAAGTTGTTATACAAATGCAATTACGATGACTGTGACCAACGGTTCCGGTCAACCAATACACTACTAAAGCATAAGATTGATGCACATAATGAACAGCACATGACATTGGAGTGCGAGTGGCCCGGTTGTGATTATAAGACAATCAGTAAGGGTTGTCTATCTAATCACCGGCGCACACATACGGATGAGCGTCCGTTCCCGTGTCAGTGGCCAGACTGTGACAAACGGTTCCGAAGACGTAGTGATGTAAACTCTCACCACATATGTCACGCCAATGAAAAGCCATACCCCTGTCATTGGCCCGGATGTGACTTTAGATCTAATGATGCGTATAGAGTTCGCCTACATCTCAGAGCTATACACAAGTGCACCGAAAGTAATGTTAAAATATTGAAACTAAACCCTAAAGACATACAAAAAAGGGTTAAATTAAATACAAGTAACTGACAAAAAATTTAATGTTAATGGATGCATAAAAGAGCTCTTGATGTAACTTTAATTAAATTAATTATAGTATGTGCTATGTTAATTATATTAATTAATATTAAAAAGTATTTTACTTATTTTTGATATTTGAAATTAATTTCAAAAAAATAAATTTCAAAAAATATATTAAATAAACCAAAGAATATTGTAATTAAATTATACACATTTTACAATGACAAATGATTTATTAGCATTTAATTACATTTTCAAAGCAAAGTTAATATCATCAACAGAGACATTAAGTCGGATACGTTTATACAGATGTGAACCACTTTTTTCAAGTATAATGAGCCGACAAGAGTGCAAATTGTAAGCAATTCGCTCCAACTCTACCGTCGATGGCGTGTAGTGACCCTCAAAATGACACATTTCTATGTGATGTTTGTAAATGTCTATGAAATTACATTCTTCGACACCAGAAATGCGAAATTGTTGGACAATTGACTGTAAAAATAGTTTCTCGTGAAGTGTTGCGCTCCGAATGCGAACCAATTTCAATGAATTAAAGATCTCTTGAAGGGCTGTATCGACAGATTTCAATGATACCTGAACTTCGGCAGCCATTTGTGCCATTTGGACAGACAGTCGACATATATCAAGCGCTCGTCGGGCATCTCCCGACACTGCGGCCACTTTACGACAAACCAGTTGGAGAGCGTCACCATCAAACACTTGAGACAATTCATCGAGTCTTGAGTTAATGATAGCTTCGAGTTCTTTATACGAATACGGATGGAATGACAGACGGGTCAGTCCTAAACGACTCGACACACGATTAATCATAAGCTTTTCGGGCAAATCCATTGAGTTAGCGATGGCCAACACAATCAGCTTCGAGTACTGCCGAGTCGGCCAATCAAACAAATGGTATAAAATATTTTGCTTTCGAGTCCGCAATAAATCCAATTCGTCCACAAATAGTATCACAAATTGGTTGTCGGGATCGGCGCTCGAGAAGCGGTCGTTAAGGGCATCGGCGGCCGCGTACGTCGACTTCTTCTGACCCGTCAACTCCTAATCATTTAAATCGTATTTCAATTAAACTCATAATTGCAATCAAATTAACGCTTACGTAATGGATCTGAACGTAACACTGGAAGGGATCACTTAATTTCAGACCATTTATCTCAATAAACGTAAACTTCGGGTATTTATCATTTGATTCAAGTTTACGCCGAACCTCGCGAACGGTCGCCGTCTTTCCAGTGCCGGGAACTCCCGATATATACATACATCTGGTATTGAAAGGTCTATTGAATTAAAGTACATTTGTATGTGAAATAGTCTGCCTTACCCTCCATTGCCTTCAATAAGTTTGCTCTCAACATAATTAAAGATATCTCTAAACTCGGATTCACGACATGGAAGCGATTCAGGAATCGATTTAGTGCTTAACCTCTCGAGCGCTAAATCAAGACAATCGCCAGTCATAGTGTCAACCAATTTAGACTTCTTGCTAATGCTTTTCTTGATCCGTTTGGGCACTGCTTCTGGTTTATCATTCAATTCAATTGTCTTCGCTTTAGTCATCACTTTTTCTGTACTTTTATTAAGAGATGCATTGGTTTTCGACAATACTTTTGGTGTCTTTAAACACTTGTTGAGTCCTTTCTTTGTACAACCCTTTGGCACCAATTTATTGACCACTTCTTCCACTTCTTTTGAACCATTTCTTTGACGAAGACTTCGTTTATTGTCATCTGTTTTGTCTGACTGTCCGTCAATGTCGATAAAGAGCCGCCTTTTAGTAGGCGTTTGTTTGGCCACAGATTTAGTCTTCGAGTCACTCACAGACCTAACATTCTTACCATTCATTTTAGCCGATGACCGACCACTACGTTGTTTGGGAGATAACGGCACATAATTTTCGGCCGAATGATCACTCATCTGATCCGATGATTTGTCTGAAGAAGTGACTCTATTCTTACCGACGGTTCTCTTTGAACACTTATCAACCAATTGGTGATCATTGATGCCAAACCTCGTAACGGTCGACACCCGTCGGCCCGATAATCGTTTAACACTTGCAGACATGACTGGCTTAAGACAATCAGTCAATCACTTTATTGTCGCAGACTTTTAAATCACAACAAAAACACAAACAAAACTTTTGGCGCTTTAAATATCAGTTCATAAATAACGTTTCATTTGTTTCATAAAGTTTTTAAACTTTTTATAATTGAATTAAAAATATAACGTTAATGTTAACTATTATACTAGTAAATTAAATTTAATATACTATGATTTATAAACATTTAAACACAATTACAGTTATAATATTATAACTTTTAATTATCCAAAAAATGGTCATTCGCTTAACCAATAAACAAATATTCAAACAAATTATAATTAAACTATTTATTGAATAAAAATATTATAAAATAATTCATTATTTAATATTATTTAATAAATAAAATATCAATAGCACTTTAAACTACTTATAACATTTATAAACAACTAAACTAAGGCATAATAATCGCCATAAAAATTATGCTAATATTATAAAAGTTAATATTATTAACTTAATAACAAGAAATTGAGTTTCAAATATCATTATTAATTGGTTTTATAAAGTGTTTGTCAAACAAATTACAAATTGAATTTGCAATCACTTCTGCGTTATTTCTCTGATATCCACCACTAAAATCAAATGTAAAAAACAAATTAACAAATATTTAAATTTCATTGACATATACCTTAGTAACATTAGTATAGAAAAATGATTGTCTTTGGCGTAACCAAACACTATTTCATCGCGTTTTGCTATTCCCTTCAAATCATAATATATACAAATTAAGATCATATTTATTTAAAAACTTGTATACAAATCATACTCACATCGGCAGATATTTTAAGTCTACCCAATGGATCGCCGTCTAGTATATCAGTGCCCGCGTTATAGATAATCAAATCAGGTCTGAAGTGATCCATAGTAAGTGTAGCTTTTATATGACTAAAATTAATATAATTATTGCTATTTATATGCCATTTATTAGTAGTTAATACACAAATACATAACAAATTAATGAATTGTTATGTCAGTAAATATAGTGTTAAAAACAAGTGAATCGCTTACTAATCAAGTAATTCTAAATATTCTTTATCTTCACATCTATGAGGCAAATGTATGGGTCGATCAATAGCTGTCTGTGCCTTTTGGTCGCCCGGAAATATTCTCGCATTAAATAAATCTAAAATATATACTCTTTTTCTTTTAAATAACAAAAATATATTACAATTACAGACAAAGCAATCAAAATACAACACTTAAAAAACAACCAACTTTTCAGCGTTAGTCATGTCGAGCACATCCCTAGCGTAGCCGTTGCCCTGATGTGCGTCACAATCAACTATTAATACTTTAATTTGATCGCTAACTTCTCGCCATAAGTAACGAATAGCGAGTGTTATGTCAGCAAACAAACAGAAACCCTGCGCTCTGTTGGCGGAGCAGTGATGAAAACCGCCGCCTAGATTTATAGCCCATCCATACTTTAACGCTAAAAATGCACCTAAAATTGAACCTAAAATGCATATTTAATTTAATATAATATTACTCTAAACTGTGTTTTATAAACGCAAAGATAGCAAACAAACCTGAAGTTTGCCATTTGATTGGTTGCAAGAGTTTACATTCAGTTATACAAATGGGAACAATTACGAGTGGACATACTTCGGCCGCAGTGGCCACCGATACTGGCGAACAATGCATTCGACAAATAAAGCCATTCGTATGTACTAAAGACAACTCATCTTTGGTTATGTAATGCGATGGACTAATGAAGTAATCATCGTTTGAATTGCGAGCAAACTTCTTAAAAAATAAAAATGACATAAAAATATAAATTATTTACATCTAAATGCAAACATTAAAGTCTTACGCGTTCATCAAAATAATGTCTCAAATGAGTGGCAATTTTACCCCATTTTTTGGTATCAAAGGGATGAATGTTTTCAATTTTAAAGAAATAAATGTCATAATAAGTGCTGTAAACGATGGGAATGAATGGTTTATCACATGTTATATTATGCCAATGGAGAGAGTGTTGCGATGATATGCCGCTCCTGTCAATGGTATATCAAATAACAAAACATAAAATCAATTAATCAATCAATAAATTAATGAAATGTCAAAAAATATTACCACATAATGAATAGATTATTATTTATTTTTGTAGTGATAGTAAACAATGGCTACAATACAGAGTACAATGATATTGACTGAATTCCACAATAATAAGTACCGAAACTTGGGATCTAAATCACCTGCAATTGGGATCAGTTTGTGTAATGAATTAAGTGTTTCAAAGCAATTCAAATCAATTACAAAAACGCGCTTCAAATCAATTAGACTATTGTTTAAACACTAAAGACATACCCAATCGATACCATTGAATGAGTAAAGCGTGAGATCCGACAAATGATAAGATAACTAAAATACAGATCAAATTAATGGCCGTAAACTGAATGGTCACTAATGTGATGATCGCTATGACCAGTAAGAGTCCGCAAACGGCAAACAACGATAAACTGATGATACGGTCCTATAAAAGCATTAAAATAATGACTAATCAAACAATCAATTAACTGATCCAATGCTATATTACCCGATTGGTGGACCGATCGCCAAAAAGTGGTCTATTGTCTGACATATGAGTGTTCACTGATATTAATGGTTCGCTTTCTATGCCATTCATTACCGCCGATGGACTCGTCGATCACAATCGACCCGTTAATATCTTGACTCAAGATAGGAACCAAACAATTGGATGATAATCTTCAGCCAAATTATACTCAAAATCATATGTTTTAATAGATATAAAGATCACTCAATCAAATCAAATCAGTCACTGATTATCAGTGTTTGTGTTTACAAATCAATAGGCGTTTTAAACACAATATTTAAAAGTCTAAACATTTTGCACATAAATAACGTGTTATTTAAAACCAGAAATTTCATTATGTAAGGCTTACATTGTAAGCAATCTGGCAATATTGCCCAATTTGCATCAAGTTTATTTATTATTATTAATATATTTTAACTAAACTTACCTTGACAATTTAGTTTTGTTAAGTCCAATATCTGAACACAATTAACAAATAATTATAAAATCAAATAAATGTTTGCAATAAATTGGCGAAACATTGTATTTGCAGTGAATGTCTATCGAAACTTTGATGTCAAATGACAATCAAAAGTTTGGATTCAAAACAATCAAATAATGATGTAATGACTGATTGAATGTCCAAATATGAAAGCTATTGTCTTAATAAGTGATTGATTTGTCCACACATTGTCTTCACATTCAATGAGCGTATATTGTTTAGTCATGTCGTGTCCATATGCTTATCAATTGTCACATACAATGTATAACACATGAATTGTCAGCAGAATTACATTGAAAGCCAATTAGTGTCTAAAACAATAAACCAAATGAGTTTGGGATCAAATCATTTGGCCATACATTTGACGGGTATAAAGGGTGTTAACTATATATTTATATATAATATATTATTATTACAAAATTAAATATCAATTAATTATTTGTTTGATGCCTAATTGAAAAATTCAAATTTTGATTACATGTTATAAAGTAGTTTGAATTGAAATAAATAAAAATATTAAAAATGTTGAAAGTAAAACATTTAATTATGAAGTTTTTGTTACATTTATAGTAATTTATAAAAGATTGAGTTTGAAACTCACTCATACATGTATGCAATATGTGAAAGAATACGGTATATGTATGAAATTGCATCAAATCATATAATATACAATGTATATGTGTGGGTTTACAATTGATTTTAGTTTTTAAAATAATTACAATTAATTAGTTTAACTATAAATTATAATTATATTCATTATAATTTAATTAATTTATAGTTTAAATATATTTTTAAATATGAGTATAGGGTGATGCACAATGATTTCCAAGTAGGAATATGTTTACTAATTGAAATGAAGAAAAAGATGGTCATTATATCACTAATAGAGATATTAAAATGTTTAAATTGTAATTAATTGTGAAACTATTGCGAATCTAATCATTAAATGAATTAATTTTGTTAATAAATATTGAAAACTTTATATGAATTGTATGACAAACATTGCTACTTGAAAATCATTATGCATCACTCTATAACTATGTAATTATGTATTCAATAATATTTGGTAATCCACCCAACGATATTGGTTTGGTACTCGGGTCGACGCCAACTTTATTAACACATCTCTCTCTCTCTCTCTCTTTCTAATCAATTAAAAAATATATAAATTTAAATTAATTTATAAATTATTATTTGTTATTCAATTTATTCGATTTTATTTGTAGTGAATCTATTGTTATTGTTGTTCACATAAATCAAAGATAAATGTTTGGCGAAATGGGTTAACTCTATTATTGAGAATAATAATAATAATAATAATATAAGTGTTACCTTTATATACATATATTTGTTTGTTAGTTAGTTAGAGAGATCCACTAGTGGTGGTGGTATGGGAGCCATTGGGGGGCGTACTGGCCGACGAACTGGCCGACGATGGAGACTCAGGTCGATGAGCTTCCTGTGTGACGCTCAACGTTGTCGATGTTTCCGATTGGGAACTACTGTTTGTTTTGTCATCATTTGAAATGTTTTCGTTACTCAAGTGATGCTTTTGAAGGAAAAACAAATTCAATTCATAAAAATGCTTTTCTTCTAACTCCCGCTTCTCTCTCTCATGTCTATCCATAAAAGTGAACAAAAAAATATATAAATATATTTCAAACAACTTTTCTTATTAAACAAAACCATTACTATATTGAATGTAAAGATACAGACCTCTCGATGATGGCAGAGAAGACGTCATCGACCCTAGAGTTGGTGATCCTTTCGGCGTGTTTGTACTGTTGCTGTAGTTTCTGTATTAACTCATTAAACTGCGGTGAGTTTGTGGCCACGTTTTGCTGGTTTAGTTCAAGTTTTTGCTGTTGTAGTAGATATTGTTCCCTCTCTTTCAACAACACTGATATTTGGTTTCGTATCAAAAGGGCCACAATTCTCACATCTTCTTCGCTGTTCAAAAATCCTGTTTCGACCTATCATTACGGCATCCCATAGACAGACATTGCGGTTATCACATAACAAATAGGCAACAAAAATAAAAAAGTTTAAAGCCATTGAACTCATAAATAGATGTCTAATTAATCACTACATCACTACAACTAGTACTAACAAGTAAGTCTACAACTCGTTCAACTCTCTCTATGTTTGAGATATTGAACCCAGACGTCAAGATATATGGCATATAATAATATAGTATATTAAAAAAAACTAATTTAAATTAACATATCATTTCAAGGTCTTTCATGTTTCTAATAGGATATTTGAGATAATTTCAAAATATACAAAATACTGAATTTGAAATATATACAAAATATACAATAGTTATAACAGAAAATAGTAATTGATTTGTGATCAACACATTATGACATACACTAACATGTAAGACATGAACTCTTAATGACAACTTACGAGTGCTTTGGCCACATCGTCGACGGTATCGTTATCGATGTCGAAGTAGAACTGAAGCGCTTCGTTCTCCTTATGTTTCCTTTTCTTGGGATCAGTTACCCGAAGCCTTAACTCTACTTTAGTGTCACAATTGGCCACACTTTGTTCCCGATCACAAAATTCAATTTTAAAACCCGTATCTTCTTCGAAGAAATCATGTTTAAGCAACTCTTTGACAGTAGGTCTGCCTTCTTTGGGCACTTTGATGCACATTTCAATGATAGCCTTCACTTCTGGATTGTCTACTTTGGTTATGCTTAGAGGTGGTGCACCCGATGACACTTTCTTATAGATCTGTGCGGGACCTACACACTCACTGTACGGGTACTCTCCAGTGGCCATCTCTAACAAACACATACCAAAGGCGTACACATCGACCATCTCATCGTAGTGTTCGTCGTACATCTCGGGTGCCATAAACTCTGGCGTCCCGATCACTGACTTAGCAAATGAACGGTTCTTAAGTGTAGCCAAACCTAAATCGCCGATCTTTACCGAACCGGTTGTACCGGTAATAAAAATATTTTCACACTTCAGGTCACGATGAATGATAGGCGGCGTACGGGAGTGTAAAAAGTTTAGACCTTTCAATATCTGCCGGCACCACGATTTGAGTACTTTTAGGTTAATCTTCTTAAACCGTTTCAAATAGGTCTTTAACGTACCGCTGGTCATGAGTTCGGTAATGAGTACCAGATATTTACGTTTAGGAGTATTCACTTCCCAATAGTCATAAAAACGTACAATATTTGAGTGCTGAAGACCCTTCAACATCTCCACTTCCTCACGAAACCGTTGCCTTTCATTACGATTGAGCCGTTCCTGTAGGTCACACCACGCGACCGCCACTCCTTCACGGGAATCCAAACCTTTATAAACCGTTTTGAATGATCCGCGACCTATCTCTTCAAACTTCAAGAACCGGCCGTCGGGTGACGAATCGCAGGCCGTTTCCTCCTCTTCTTCGTCATCGCCATCAACACCGTCAACACCGGCCGACGCATCCACAGCCTCTACGCCCTCTACACCCACTATACCGACCGATGCCGACTCATCTCCGTTGCACGACAGCACTTTGTTTGGCCACTCAATCGCTTCCGATAATCCATTGGCTAAACAATGTCCACTCGTTATCTCATTTTGGATGATAATGTTATTTTCAAAACATTCAATACTATTATTAATATTATTTATATTATTATTATTATTCTTATTATTATTCAAATACATTATACATTGAAAAGCATTGATATTAATAGTTAAACTAAATGACAGTCAATTGATTGCTAGCAAAAAGTGTTTAATTGAGTCAATACATTGTCATTCATTGAATGTTCAATAATGAATGTAATGTTGTGACACATTTACCATTGATATGATACGGTGGCACATGAGCCATACAAACACACACACACTCACATACAACGTTACCCTTTTAAATCCAGTCATACACAACGTGTGTACAGTCATATGCAGGGTTTACAATTAAGTTTATATAATACAACATATATTAGGGGGTTATGTGTAGTATAAACACATTTACATAGGGGCACCTTTTTGGGCAACAATCCCCGCCTTTATACTGTATTACAAATATTACAACACAACCTCGGCATATGTGCACATTACAAAAGTATTATCAAAATTTCCAGTACATAGCTTCTATACATGTACACCGTTAGGCACTGAACATACCTGGTAATATTAACAATTATACTATTATACTACGTATGCCTTTGGAAGTGCATTGAGATGTCACGTGTTATGTGTCACGTGCCAGATATTCAAAATATATTTATTGGTAATATATTGATTGCATAGCCCTGTACTAAATGATTGGCCACTGGCCACTATTACAAGGCCTCACAGATGATCCCTTTTGATATATTTGAATATTAGTTATGAATTAGCAATTAAATTGACAATTAAATTAAAATGACCAACAATTGAACTAAATTGCAAATATGAAGCAATACTCTGTTCCCCTAAACGACGGCAGTCACCGGACCACCCATTTTCTCTATAACTTTATCAATCATATGCTCTGGTATTTGATAAGACTTGTGTCTCCATTCACTACCAATACTCTGATAAGAATATCAATGAATTTGTGTTAACACACCATAAGATAGTTTTAAATTATATAAAAACAAGGTTTGACAGAAAAGCTATATCGATTCACATTATGAGACAAGCGCTAAAGAAAAACTAAATTATAATAATTAGTATAATAATTAGGAATCATAATTTAGGATGATCTATAACGGTGTAGCCTGATTTTAGAATCCACATCCATTTCATAATGTTGGCAAAAAAGTATATGTAATGCAAATGTTAAAGCATTGATTGTTAGAACAAAATTACATTTTTCATTATAAACTTTTTATCATTAATTGCTTAAACATGTATATTTGTTAAACTATTATCTTATCATTATTACATTGCCGTTCATAGTCGCCAATGAGTCGCCAATTTACTTTTGCCATATCGTTATATCTAATTATGTATTTTATTAACTTTTTATTTCTAACCATATTTATATATTCAAACTTTTTTATTACTCTCTAATATTTTCTCTCTCTCTCTCTCTACAATGAGAACAGAGATCACTAATTATAAGTATCCTTAAGAAGTTGTTTAATAAGAAGGAAAAAACAGTATAAATATATTGTATTGAATGTCTAGAAGTGTCGGGAAGTCAGTCCTTGGATGTGATAAATGTATTGGTGTTTTAAATTGAAAGAGTCGTGTCTCTAAACGCCACACACACTCTATACGTCATATAATTACAGTATAATTTGAAAACAACTTTAAATAAGTTAATACTTTTGTATGTAATTTATTCTTGATATGTAAGACACAAAAATAACAGTTTTTTGTTTGCTGTTTGTTTTGAATGGCAATCACGAGGGAATATTAGGAGGAATTTGTGCCATAATTTTTATTTTTCATATCAAATCTATTATAAGGCGATTATTTAACAAAATTATTTGCATTTAATGTAAAAAATTGATAGAATAGGTGTCATAAACATTGAATTGAAACTAAAATATATTCAAACGGTAATATCTTAGATAAGGGTAAAACATGTGTCAATAATTACAATGTAATTTATATGAGTTATTCACACAAAACAAAGTTAATTAAAAAATGTAAATACAATAAAAAGTGATATTTATTGAATGTCTCCTTCATTATACTTTGCATAAAGAATGCTTGTGTTTATTGCATGAGATGGTATGTGAACTGGAAAATACCACGGTAATTGTGGCACGAGTTTTGCCTATTTTTATGATTATATTTTTGTTCATCTTTAATTTACACAATCAAAACAATTTTAACTATTTATTGCTTCAATTATTGTTAACTATGCGAAAACAAATGAAATAAATACACAATATATTATATTCAAATGCAATCAAATGCAAACTGATATAACATTATGATATAAGTTTGTCATTCCTAGTATGAATAAAAATAATATAAAAATATAGTATTTGTTCAATTGATAGCCTTAAACTAAAATGAAAGGGTTAACTCCATAAATACTTTTTTATTTCTTTTTCATTGATATACTAATATATATTTAAAAGTAATTTATAAAACAAGTAATTAGTTATTTAAAGGTCGTTCAGATCGATACTATTATATTATATTCTCAATATATACGCCTCTCTAACCATTACATCATAAATTTATAGCAATTAATTAAATTTATATAAAGCGATTGAATGCATATAACCAGTAATAGTTTGAATATAAAATTTTATATTTAGCAGGAGTTTCATGTGATTTCGTCGCTATATGACGCAAACAAGACTTAAAAACTATCGCCAAAAGTATTTATTAAATTAAAAATATGTGCAAACTATTAACAGACACTGACTATTAGATACATAATTAAATGTTATTAAAAATTAACTATTGTTAAATGATATTAATATAATAGTAATAAATTTAATTATTTATTTGCAGACGTCTTAGAAATGCATTTCAATGCACTACAAGAAAAAATAATAATATAAAATTTAATTTCAAACTCATTATTGATTTGGCATACAATTAACACAAATAGCTTTTTTAATGAATGAAACTACTAGACATTAATATAGTAATGCATTTAATTTATACTGTTTTATTGCCTCCAATATTATAATCATCATAATTACATATTTATTATATTATTCACTTATTATTCTCATATTCTTGTGTTTAATATATTTCAAAAAAAGTCTTGAGTTTTGTGTTAATTATAATTTCATCAAATAAAAAAATGAGTTTAAAAATAATACTAATTAAATAAATAAAAAAATAAGATAATAATTTTTTACCATTTATTTTAATATTTTATTGTTAATTTTCATTTTGTGTATATTTAATTAGCAAATAAAGTGGCACTGTTTAGTTATACGATTGCGAGGTCTGTGTCGCGCCATTCAGTCGCTATGTTTTTAGTTTTTATTATTATTTTTTAAATACTTTTCTTCTTCTTATTAGTATAATTGAAAAACAAGATAATATAACCAAATCATTCAAACTCTTTGTACAATATAATGGGTTTTTAAATATAGAAATATTAATTGGGGAAAAAACATATAAAAATAACAACACAATAAGACCCTTGTGTATTAGTTGTGTGTTAAATATATTTTTATAAATAATTTATTTATATTTATATATAATATTCTGTATACAGAATCACTTGTAACTGTGGGTTAGACAATTTGCAACATAAAATATAATGCATATTTATTCAACCAATATAAATGTATAATACATAATATATATTGTTTTGTTAACATATAAATATATAATTGAAATTATTTTTTTAAAT
>JAQIWK010000565.1:0-15026 GCA_034695265.1 Dissorhina ornata | reverse complement strand
ATTAAATTGTGTTAATAAACTAGTTTAATACAACTTATATACCTTAACTTATGTTAAGCAAAATACTCTCTGAAATTACATGAAATTTGAAATTTCAATGAAATTTCGATCACTAACTATAGGGCATAAAACATGGTACTAATAATTATAATTATACATATTTAATTTTATTTATTTATTTAATTAGACTTTTAAATGTGATACATTTTATAAAAATTTATATAGAAATTATATTTAGATAATTTATCAAATAAAGTATTTTATAATAAAAGATAATGTTTGTTAATTGATATTTTTAATTCAAAATTTTAAAAATCAAAATTACAATCATTAATATAAATACTTTAGCCTTTAAATTAATTAATTATATTTTATAAAAATACTATTAAATAACTATATTTATAATATATTTTTATTTAGTTAATACTTTTTGTAAATATAAACTAAACTATAAATTATAGTCTATATTATATAATTTATATTAAATAAATTTAATAAAATTTAGGTTTTTAAAAATTTAATTACTGAACTTGTAATTTGAAAGTAAATACAATTTTCTAATATTATTATTATTTAATAAATGCTTTGCTTGTTATTATTATATTAAATGTGTTGTTAACAAAATATAATGAACCATTATATAATATACTTTATATCAAAATATGTAATTAAATTCATTCATTTAAGTAATTCATACAAACTTAACAATTAAATATTTGTCAATTACAGAATTTTACTAAAAAAATAATTAGGTATTTTCATTTGTAAATCTTTTTTGTGTTTTTATATTTACCATTTAATTACTTTTCATTTATTTTTCAATGTATATATATATTTGAAACAAAAGTTGTAATTTGTATCCAATTATTAACAATATCTTTGAGACAAAAAAATTGTTCTCAAAGCTAAGGGTATGACATATTGATTGATCGGACTGAGTATAAACAGAATCACTTACTTAGTTAGTTAGTAAACAACATAAATAACTAAATATACTATTTTTAAATTAATTTTTTATTATATTCTTAACCAAATACTATATACCTATGTACAAATATAAGCAAGCATTATTAGATTCAGAATATTTCAATTTAAATATATAGATAATATAATTTAAACTAGTCAAAACATTAATTGAATCTATTTTTAACGTTAATCTATTATCATAATAATAATAATAATAGTTAAGTAAAAAAAAAAGATATCCTCTCTCTCTCTCTCTCTCTCTCTCTCTCTCTCTCTCTCTCTCTCTCTCTTGTTATATAGGATTTAAACAAAACATATTTTGTAAAGAGATTGCAATTATACTAATTAAGAGACAATAGTATTGAGATATTTATTTGGGAAAAATCACGATTTGTATGTTCAAACAATTTGTCATTTGAAGTTGTTTTTAAAAATCAATTAAAAGCCTATATCAGAAAAAGCTTTATATAAAAGTTATAATATACATGTATATAAAAATTTGTTATTAAATTGCAGCATATTAAACATTAATTTCCAATCGCTACAGTATATTAATTATATGAATGTAAAATATTTTAATTGTCAATTACACTCTAATTTTTAAAAATAAATGATAAAAATTAAAATAATTTACGTTTTGTTGGCTTTTGAATGAATTAAAGCATAAACCAAATATTTGTGATGGACTACAATACAGACAACATTGTGGACAACTTGTGGGACAAATCCAACAAAAAGTTTTATTGTAATGTTTATTCAAAGCGTAACGAATGGCGAAAAATAATATTGTTAATAAATATACGGTTAATATAATACTAATATAAAGTAATGCCGTTTTTAATGAATTTTCATGCGATTCTGTAATAATACGCTGAGACTCGTTGTCTTCATCCATGTAATCATTGTTTGTCTTAACCGTTGTTTGAGTGACACTTGTATCTAAAGAGTTCACAAAAGTTAGACCTAATTGAGTGAACGACTGTTCAGAACAATTTGCTTGAATAGCAGTGGTTTTAGTTTGGTTTTCAGACATTCAAATACAACGGTTGTCTCAACACATAATTCAATGATTTGAACAAATGATCAGTAATTGATGCCAACAGTGACTGACTGACTGAATCGTGAGAATATAGTATGGATTGAAGAGAAGAACATGTATTTCAAACAAACGCTGAATAACTTATTGTATGAAACTCTCATATAATGAGAGAATCAAACTTTTTGGCGACACAAACGCATAGTCAGCAATACATTCACTAATTAAATATATCGCAATCCATCTCTACTCTACTCTCTCCCTACTGCCTGTCTCTGGCAGTCAATCCCTTTTCCCTATAGTTTCTATAGTAACAGAATATTTAGAGCGCATCACGTCTTCATCATCTTTTGCCAACTGTTTAAATGCTAACAATTTATTACAAACTAAACCAAACAGAGAAAACTTATCTTATCAATATTTAGTTTAAATAATTAATAATTATTTGTATTAATCTTAATTGAAAAACTTACTCAATACGGATATATTATGAGTATTTCATATAAAGTTTTTGTTTTTTAAATTATTTAATAAAAGTCTTCAAATGTTATTCAGTAATCCACTGATAAATCTGAAGATTAAATGTTAATTATATTTATTTATACATTGAAAGTAGATTACAAACATTGATAAGAAATAAGTTATTATTTTACTTATTATGATGTATATAATCTCAAACTAATAAAGTTTTAGTTTATTAATGGCATTAACTACTAAATAACAAATTTAATTTATTTAATTTTAAATAATCAGGATTTGATTTATTTGTATTACTTTTTTAAATTTAATTGAAAAAACAGTTAATAAAAAAAATTCAAACGAACAATAGATTTCAATCAAATATAGAGAAAACAATCAATTTATTGTAAGTTAGATATTGAGTTCAAATATTGCCATTAAATTAAAATTAAAGTCATATAAAGTTTATATTGTCGTCCAATAATATGATATATAAAATGTATCAATGTTTTCATTTAGAAATTCCAATGAAAGTAATAAAACTATAATTACTTTTTACAACAAATAAACTTTTAGTACTTTATTTCTTCATTGAAAAGGTTTGAAAAATTTTATATAGAATTCTCTTACTTTTTAAATTAATTTTTTATTGAAATAAATTTATTTTTATTAACAAAAAAAAATCTTTACAATAAATCAAAAGTATAGCTAATATAAAATGTTGGTCAACATAAAATTAATTTGTTAATTTTTATATCTAAATGATTGATAATTTATCCATGATAAATGTTATATTCCACAATTGTATATCATTGATATAATATCAATAAAACAAGTATTTTTTATATTCAATTGAGATTACATTTTTAAAAATAAATTTTGATACATATAATATGTAACATATTTGATATATCATATTCTTTATGGGAACTTTATGGGAAACTTGACTATGGTTTATATTATTAATTTTGCTATTTGATAACTTTATTATAGATAATTATAATTCTAAATTTAATCTTGCACATTTTGTAGGATTTATTTGTAGGGTTTAATATTATTTAAACAAAATGAATAGAGGATTCATTGAATCCCACTTCAAAAATACTATTTTCTAAATTTGATATTTTAAGTTATAAAATTATTTTTGACAATATATTGTTATCCAATTTTACTGACAAAATCTTTATAAAATAACAATTTTTTTACTTAAATAGTTTAGGTTTTAATAAAAGTGAAATTTGATATAATAATCTTTTTTTAAAAAATTAAAAGTGTTTTACTATTATTTAAAATTAATTTATAATATTTAAAATTTAATATTTAAAAAAGTTATAAAAGTTGACAGAAATAAATGAAGTGTAATACTAATAATAAAATATTACACTAAATATTGGGCTAAAAAAAGTTAAGAATTTGTTTTAAATTAGAGCCAAAAATAGAGTCAAATACTTAGCCATACATTGCATTCATAATTCATTTTATGTACTCTTCAGCCATGGAATCAATGAGTGATTTATTAGACTTTTTTGTGTGAAGTTTATAACAAACATAAAACACTTGAGTTTATTATATAACAAATTTTATATACAGTTAACAAGACTTATATTGTTCATAAAATTATATTATATTACATGTTAAGTATTGGCGTTAAACTAATATTGTTAATCACATTTAAACTAATTAAACAATTGAGCTTAACTGGAAATATGTAGAAATAACAATAATAATAATTTTATATTTGATTTGATTTTAAAATATAAAATTAAATTTAAATTACATTTTACTTACTAAACTAATATTGCTATATTAATAATATAAATTATACTATAACATGTAAAATTATAATCAAGAATATTCTTGTATTGTTTGATATAAAAATATTTTAATTAAAAATTCTTACATTATTTTAAACATTTAAAATTATAACAATAATGTAATTATTATATCAAGAATTTGATATAATAAGCAATTTTCATATACAAGTATTAATATTTAGAAGTATATATCAATTGTAAAGAAGTATATTCAATGAAATAATAAACAAATTGAATATTCATTTGAATATACCATTGATTACACATCTCTCAAACAAATTTTTCAATATTTATTTGATTTCATAAATGTTTATAAAAGTAAGCATCAAATCCTCAAAAGTGCAATATATGTTTGTTTTGTTTAAATATTTCAATCATTTCAACATTTAAATTAAGTGAAAACACTTGTAAGTGATAGACGAGTAAATGTTCTCATTTATGAGATCTATATAAAAACAACATAACTGTGTTTAACCACTATTACTGATTATTTTTAAACCTAAATAATATTATATTTAGTGAATCGTTAATATTTAACGGCAACTTATGATGTTACTTGTTATTAGTGGGTTGTTTCCAATACTCATTTAATTTCACATATTACATGTATGTTGTCTACAAATTTTTTTGACAATAGTTCAACACATTTTTATTAATTATATTAAGTTTTTAAATAAAATTATTAAAATAAAATCATAACTTACCAAAAAAGTAGAAATACATTTCAATATATACAACAAAAATAAAACAATATTAACTTTAAATGTTTTTATTTAATTTAAAAAACTAATAACTATAGCAATAAATTGAGTACAAATTAACTTCAAAACACAATAGACATGATTTTGAATTAGACTGAAAGTACATTATATGAAGATTTATGAAAAACATGACAGAATTATAGAAAAGAAATAATAAAATGTCAATTTAATGTTATTTAATAACCTAATATCAAAAAGACTATAATTTTTAATGGTTAACTACATTCCGTAGCCTCCCATTCCTCCCATACCACCCATGCCTCCCATACCACCGCCGGCCGCAGATTCTTTCTCATCTTTGGGCAGTTCGACCACAACTGACTCAGCGGTAGTCAAGAGTGAGGCCACTCCGGCCGCGTCCATAAGGGCTGTCCTAACAACTTTGGTCGGGTCTATAATACCGGCCTCTATTAGATTGCAGTACTTGTTGAGCAATGCATCAAAACCAAAGTTTATATCCTTTGACTCCAACACTTTGGCCACCACTACAGACGCGTCCAAACCGGCGTTCAGTGCGATCTGCATACACGGCATTCGTAGAGCCTTTCGAATCAATTCAATGCCTGATATATATAATATACAATTAATTTAAAGATACACTCAAAACAACCATCAAATTCAAAACTAACCTGATTTCTGGTCATCATTTTCATACTTTATTTCATCCAAACATGGAATGCATCTGAGAAGAGCGGTTCCACCGCCGGGAACAATACCCTCTTCGACGGCAGCTCGAGTAGCGTTCAGCGCATCGTTCACTCTGTCTTTCTTCTCGTTCACCTCTACTTCACTGGAACCGCCGACCTTCAGAACGGCCACACCGTTGGCCAGTCGAGCCATCCTTTCAGCTAATTTTTCCTTCTCGTACTCAGAGTTCGTTAAATCAATTTCATCTTTGATTTGATTCACTCGTTTGTCAATATTTTCTTTCAAACCTTTTCCCTATATTTAAAAACACTGTTTAATAACAATTCAATAAAGAAAGCTTTAAATTAAAAATAACAAACTTTAAGTAAAAGTGTATCGTCTTTAGTGATGACAATCTCTCCAATTTGTCCTAAATCTGATGGTGTGATGTCTTCAAGCTTAAGTAAGTTGGCGTCGTCTCCAAAAACTTGTCCTCCGGTGGCGATCGCCATGTCATGCAGTGTTGCCTTTCGGTTATCACCAAAACCGGGTGCTTTGACGGCAGCAATTTGTAGACCAATCTTCAATCGATTCAGTACTAAAGTGGTTAACGCTTCTCCATCAACGTCTTCAGCAATGATGACGAGTGGTCTTCTCTGTTGGTTTGCAATCTCGAGCGCAGGTATTATGGTTTGTGCCGAAGATATTTTCTTTTCGGTGATCAGCACTAAGGCGTCAGTGAATTCAACTTTGGCTCCTTTGGTAGTGTTTATAAAATATGGTGATATATAACCACGGTCAAACTTCATTCCTTCTATCACTTCCAACTCGTCCACCAAAGTTTTGCCGTCTTTTACGGTAATAACTCCTTCGCGTCCGACGCGCTTCATAGCCGATGATATCAGTTCACCAATAGCTTTGTCTCCGTTGGCTGAAATGGTGGCCACTTGCGCTATCTCTTCAGGAGTGGTCACTTGTTTGGACAACTCTTTAAGTTTATCAACCACTCGGTCGACGGCCATCATAACGCCACGTCTGGTCTCAATAGGATTGGCGCCCTTAGAGATCCTCTCGAAGCCCTCCTTAGCGATGGCTCGGGCCAGTACTGTGGCAGTTGTGGTACCGTCACCGGCCTCTTCGTTAGTGTTGTTGGCCACGTCTTGAACCAGTTTGGCGCCGATGTTCTGAAATCTGTCCTTTAGTTCAATGGCTTTGGCAACAGTCACGCCGTCTTTGGTGATCTTCGGTGATCCCCACGACTGCTCAATGATCACGTTCCGACCTTTAGGTCCCATCGTAACGGCTACGGCGTCGGCCAATATGTCTACTCCGGCCAACATCTGAGCCCTAACATCGGCGCCAAACTTAATATCCTTCGCATAGCCTCTCAATTGATGTCCATTTGGAGACAATCGACGCGAAAGTGATGTCCGAAGTAAAGCCGGAATTCTATACATGTCTTCACTTTAATCTGCAATTTAATCCCAAAAATAATCATTAAATTTGTGACCAAATAAATGCATTTCAAAGACATTTAACTGTAAAACACGTGTTTTTGACACAAACTTTGAAACTTTAAATAATTGACAAATAAATGGCAAAATAAATGATACATTTGACGGCAAATGACTTACAGTTTGAAACAATTAAAGTAAACAATTAGTTAATTGTCTGAAGGGATCAATTGAAACCACAATTGAATGCAAAACACGCTTTGATTTGAAGCGAAAAAGAGACTGAATTTCAGAGCAGTGTTTCACACAAACATCACATTCAATGCCAGGCACGGCCTCCTTTCAATTGCCGGCATATGGCTTATGTAATGTTACCCAAACATGTATTAACTAATGTTTATTCGCTTAATTGCTTTAAAATGTTTTTAATTTTATTTAAATTTAGTGTAATTTAATAATTGAAATGCATTTAAGTTAATATTTAAAAGTGTTTATGTATTGATAGATAAACGAGAGTTAAAATAATAGTAATAAATGTTAGGATGAAAGTCGGGGCCAGTTGTTCGAGAAGTTTCCCCAAAAGTATGGCTTATGTTAAAGCGTTTCAGTGAATGTGAGAGCCGTTTGAGAGCACATGTGTTTCACTGTCTGTCTGTCTTTCTCTTCCTAAAAGAGTCTCAAATTAATCGCTGTCTTCAGTCCTCACAATAATTGTCTCTCATTTTAGACATCAATTTATTTGATTTACTCAACGCTTTCGGACTTAAATAACAGCAAAAAATGGTAATTATTTGATATGAAATGTAATGAATGTGAGTATAATAGTGATGTAATGTGTAATTGTATTGATTCAGTCGGCAATAGCCCGCCGTTTGGTGCCACTCTTCGATCGGGTTTTAATCGAGCGATTCGTTGCCGAAACTAAGACAAAAGGAGGAATAATGATACCGGAGAGGGCTCAGGGTAAAATACATTCGGGTACTGTTGTGGCCGTCGGTCCCGGCGCTCGTAATGATAAGGGAGAGACTGTGGCGCCCAGTGTCCAGACGGGCGACAAAGTGCTGCTTCCCGAGTACGGCGGCACCAAAGTGGAGATCGACGAGAAAGAGTACTACTTGTTTAGGGACACAGAAATACTGGGCAAATGGCAAAACTAACTGTCCATCTCATTGATGCCCACAATTTAATTAACAATTAGTTTTTCATTTCTTCTCTCATCACTCAATTGATTAGTCTTTTTAAAAGAAATATATAAATCGTTTGTTTAACAAAAAAAATCGTGTTTTGATTTAGTTTTGAAGTAATGTCTGATTTGCTTATAATTTGTCATAAGTTTTATATTTGATAATAAATTTAGTTATAAATTCTGTAATAAATAAGTGTTTTATTGAATTATAATTTGATTACATTGTTATTGAATATTACTATTCATTTAAACATTTTGTTTCAAACAAATACTTATAAATTTAGTAATAAAATAAAATTTATAGTTTTAATAATGAAATTCACAACTCATTTACTATTTATTTATGTATATATTTATCAAATAATTTAATTAAAACCTAAAATATATTAGAAGTTAAGTTTTATGTGGTACATGCCTTGTGGTAAGTCTTGTGGGAAGACTTTGTTTACCATATAATTGTTCAGTTCTCTTGAGGAAGGCGTTGACAGTCTTGTGAACCATTTCATCGAAGAACAAGTGAACCAATTGTGAGTGAATTAGTGACCGAAACTCAAAGTTGACATTAAAGTCGAGACAACAGCTCTGCTTATTATTAGCTAATCCGTCACTGAATCGCCAATTGGTCTCCAAATATCTGAAGAGTTTTCCATCAATACATTTAGCGGACACTGAATGGGGTTTAACGAGAAGCACACGAGACGTGTATTTCTCCCAAATAAGTGGCGGAATACCGATCTCAAGCTCAGCCGACAGGTGTGTGTCGTGTCTTTCAATTACTTTCGACTTAACACACGCCGGAACAAACAGGTGATAGTCTTCTACACGAGACACCACTTCATACAACTGGTCCTTCGAGTATCTATTAGGACATTAAGACATCAATACAAATAACACCAATCAAGTGATCCATCGAAACAAACCCTAAAACTCTTCGTTCGCTGTATTTCTTGAGTTTTGACGTATTTCTGGGTCCAAAGCCGAAGAGTTGGCGAACCGATTGGCCAACAAATTGACCGCAGTTTGGCATCCATTTCAATGTCAATACTGAGTATTGTTTGTAATGACTGACCAATTGTTGGCATTTAAATGAATTAAATATCAATCGATTGGTTGAATACATAGCGAAGCGATGTCCTTACGGGTGTCCAATCGGTTCAGCCAACTGATGGCCAATTGACACACATTTTTAATGTAAACAATCACTCAATGACTCAATCATTGCGATTATGAAATGCATTCGCTCTTCAAAAGCAGCTGACATTCAAATGAATGTCACAGTGTTTGTGAGCAACCCTTCAAATGACCTTTTCTTCTCAATATTCTGTATATTCTGTACCGAAATGTGTGCTTAAAATGTGATAAATTCTGTTCATTTAAACTTAATTATGCAAAACATTGACAAAACAATATCACAAATATAGCCATTAATTTAATTATTTATTACAATATAATAATACATGAATATTGTATTACAATATAGACATTATACATCTAATTGTTTGATGCATACATACAATTTAATATTTTAATGTCTAAACTATAGTTAATTCACAACCAATTGATATATTTATTAGTTATATCAAAATCATATCACTATACAAATGTTTGTTATATTTAACACCGATTTTAAAATGTTATTCAAAATTATTATTCAAAATTAAATGTTAAGTTAGTATTTTAAGCCTAAGAATTTTGTCGACAACTAAAAAAACTATATCTTTTGAAATATATTTTTATTTATAAACACTGTTTCACACTCTCCCATATGAATGCCAAATCTTTTCCTTCAAATTATCTTCAAATTTATTTGTGAAATGTTTTTGTCGTTTGTTTCTAAAATTAATTTGAAACTAATTTTTTTGTATAATTTTTTCACAAATTAATTTTCCCGGAAATGATAAGCAAATTAATTAACAAAAACTTTACCACTTTTGTCAACTCATTTTATACTTCAATGCAAACCATTTATATCATAACATACTTAATGTCATCCATTATTACCACTGATTAAACTATAATCAAATCTAATAATTTTTTTTATCATTTCAATCATTCAATTGTCAAATAAATTCAAACATTTGTTTATTTATTAATTTAATGCTATTAGCGACTGACCGAACAGTAAAATTACATTCAATTTAATTTTAAATGTACAGAATATTCTGCTCAAAACGTGTATGAATATGTGATTGCTTTTAAAAGAATGTGTCATTAAATTAATAAATTATTAAAATCTACTCCACATTCAGTTAAATGCAATTAAAATTTATAATACGATATCATTAATGATTTAAACATAAAACCAAAATCCGAGAGATTCTAATTAGTGATGAAATGCCTAAAAAACCTAATCACAATCATGTGGTTTCACACATATATTCACACGACTTTTAATTTAATTAATTTACTATAAATTTATGGCAAATATTTATGACGAAAACAAGTGTTAAATTTTAAAGTCAGTCTTAATTGAATTCAATTAAATAATTAATACATTTAATGTTTTTTTAGACGATTACGTGGCGCCCACTAACTTCTGCAGTCCTTCGGTTGTCATCGATTTGGGTCTTTCGAGGGGAAGACCCAGAGCTCGATCCCATATGAGCGATGCCATCACACCCAACGCTCGAGACACTCCAAACAATACCGTATAGTAACTCATTTCTTTCATTCCGAAGTGCTGTTCAACACGTTATTCACACAATTAATATAATTATAATAACTTAATGTTTAGGACAACCAATGATTGACTCACTTGTAAGATGACGCCAGAGTGCGCGTCCACATTAGGCCACGGGTTCTTGACTTTTCCCAATTCCAACAGAATAGGCGGAACCACTTTATATATCTGTGACACCAGTTTGAACATTGGATCGTTGGGCAAATGTTTCAATGAGAACTCTCTTTGACAGATATATCGCGGGTCTGTTTTTCGCAACACTGCGTGACCATAGCCTGGGACCACCTATTGGGCCATTCATTTTATGAGTTACTATCAAATCATTAATGTTGTCAAATACCTGTCCAGATTTCAATGTCTTCCAAACAAAATCTTTAAGTTTATCGTCGGACACTTCACCGCCCAATTCTTTCTGCAATTTGGTTAACCAAACCAACACTTCTTGATTGGCTAAGCCGTGCAGAGGACCAGCCAAACCATTCATACCGCCCGCAAACGACAGGTAAGGATCAGAGAGTGCACTGCCGACCAGATGAGTGGCGTGTGCGCTCACATTACCACCTTCGTGATCACTGGTCACAACATATTATAAATTATCATTTTCATCACAATATATGCAAACAATATATGCAAACCTATGAATAGTGAGATAGAGTCGCATTAATTCAGTAAACTTGGGGTCGTTGTAACCCAACATTGATGTGAAGTTTGCCGACCAATCCTTATTGGTGTCGATCGCACCGATCGACGAGCCGTCGCGGTATAAGTTTCGATAAATAGTGGCCGCAATTGTCGGCAACTTAGCAATAAGCCGAAGCGCGTCATCATAAGTGTGCTCCCAATACGTCACCTTATTTACGCCCTCGTTATAGGCCTTTGCAAACACAGATTCGGTATTACAAGCAGTAATGGCAGCACTGAATTGAGACATCGGGTGCAGATGTGATGGAAAGTTGTTTAGCATTGTCACCACATGTGATGGTAGGTCCGCGTGTTCGGCTAATATTTTAGACACACCCTTCACTTGTTCAGCGGTCGGTATATCTCCGGTCAATAGCAACCAATATAAGCCCTCTGGAAGGGGCTCTTCACCGCCAGCAGCTTTGGGCAGAGTTTTACGTATTTCAGGAATAGAATGGCCTCTGAAAGCAATGCCTTCTTCCGGATCCAAATACGAGGTTTCGGTGACCAACGACTTAAGACCTCGCATTCCTCCGTACACCTGATCTACAGTTATCTCACCGATAACTTTGGGTCCGTAAGCGCTGCGAAACTCTTTCACTCGTTTCTGGTGTTCGACAACCTTTCTGGACATAACTGCCTTCAAGTCCTGCAATATATTTCACAATTATTAGTTCATTTCAATTATTATAACTTTAAGTTATAACTTATAACACAGTTATAACACTTACTGTTGAATCTGCAGATATATTCCTAACGGGAACGGTAGCCAAACCACCGTAACCTTCAAACAGAATCCGATCCATTAAAGGCACGAATCGGCGCCCAATATGTGTTACAGAATTGTACTGAAAAATGCAAATTATTTGTCATTATGTTTGCAGTTTAGATAATTAAATACACATTTTACAACAAAAAATTATAATAAAATAAAACAAAACAAAAAAATTGTTACCATTTTGTAAAATGTGTTTTTCTTGCTGTCGATTGAATGCAAAAAACCAAAAGATTGTCAAAAACCAGTTAATAGTCGACTCTGTTATAGGAAAAAAAATTAAATTAAAAAATTTAGTTATGTTTTGTGAGTTTGTTTTACTAATATAATACAAATCAATGCAAATTATTCAAAATCCTTCAAATATTTAACTGTAAATCAAATTTAAAAAATCTCTTTATTTTAAAGGATAAACCGGTCAATACATCAACAAATGATTTGTAAATATACAGCGGATTAAGAGCTAATAGATTAGTGGATTAGTTAAGTAAATATATAATGAGTAGTGTTGGCAAACATTTGGACCGGTAATACAAATACAGGTATAATTAGGGATTAAATAGTGATTAGAGTTGGCATTCAATTGAATCAATTGATAGTCAATTTGGGAATGAATTGGAAAGCAGTGCAAAAAGTAATGAATCAATTGTTACCAAATGTTTGTAGTTATTGAGACAATTGATGACACAATTAATTAGTGATGGGATGTATTGGTGTTTACAGGTGTCTAATAGACCCACTAATTAATGTCTCACTTCAAGTCACCACTGATTTGATGCCAAAAACCGTTCAAATGTAAGGTTCGAGTGAATCGTCGATAGAGTCGTGTATTGAATGCCTTCACAGCCACTGCTTTGCAGTCACTCCACAGATAGTGATGACCACTGCATGTAATTGCCATTCATTCACTCATTGCATTGCATTGATGTTGTCGTCACTTGTGTTCATCACTAGTGAACTCTCCAAATGTATATCATTCACAAACTACATAACCATCTCTAACCTTGGATTACATTCACGGCTCTAATCATTGATTCAAATGAAAAGTCATTTCATTTTCAACCTAAATGTGGTTTAAATTACAAAATTATTATTAAAATACATTTTTGCTGTTTTAAATGCATTTGAATGAACATTTAATTCATTTGGCATTTTTTGTGTTCAATGATTGTATTGAATTAAATTTATTTAATTCAATGCAATTTGCATTATATACTCTTTCAATAATATTCTGGAATATATATAATTAAATGATTGGTATATAAGTTATTCTGCATAACTATAGTTAATATATGAACTCAAAAATGCTGCACTTTCTATAAATAAGTAACTTTATAGTTAATTTTATCTAACATTACTAGTTATATACATGTATATTAACAACAATATCAAACATTACATAATGATTGCTTACTTACCATTTAATAAGTAATAGTAATTAAATTGCGATAAACTTTTAGTGCAATCATGTTATGTGTATGTGAATAGAGATACAGAATAAATGTTATATTGTATAACATGTTTAAAGAGTCTTATCATCGAAGTCTCATTTAAATACATTAAATCAAAGTATGATCAGTCATGCGATCGGAGCACCGGATCTAATATATTATATAACATTAAAATTACATAACTTCGTCAAACCCAACGATAGTTTTTTTTTTAAATATATGAATTCAATTCATTAACATTTAAATTGTAACCGAATTTTCAAGACTTACCCATTTGTATCAAAATTATAGTTTTTTTCAGTGAAATGTGTAAACTTTTCACATAATCATGTTAAAAATGACATCAAATTGTATGTTGAATATCAGTATAAATAAAGTTTAGTACACTAATAGCTTAGTATCATTTCGTATCAGTTAAGAATCTTACCGTTAGATTCAATCGTTAAAATCAAAAATACTATTTTGTTCAATGAAATTTATCAAATGAAAACATTTTATAAATTCACTACTAATTTAAAATTTAATACTAAACTTGTATATTTATTTATTTTAAAAATGATATAGAATCGTTGCTTTTATGTGTATTGGTTTAATTTAAATGTATTCAGAATACAGTATTCTCAAATGATCTTTAAACTTGTAAACTACTACAAGTTTATAAATACAAACTATCGCTTAAATGTATATTTATTTCAAGAGATGCGATAAAATTAAAAGAAACTTATTTCGAGTTACAGTATAGATTTTAATGTTTAATAAAATTCAATTGGTTTTAAAAATATTATTTTAATAATTGCGCACAATTTCACCAGTATAATAATATATTTGCAAATTGCAATACAATTACAATAAATGAAAATTTACTATTATAATCTGAGTTGAAAGTTGAAATGTTTTACTGAAATATTTCGTGAAATATATGAAATATTTCGCTAAATATTTCATCTTAAAAATATCTTTCGTGAAATATTTCACACAATCTTTAAAAATAGCCTAAATTACATTAAATTTTTAATTAATTTTAATTAATTTTATTAATTTACTTCTAATTCTATACTAAATCAAGAATATTATGATTTGTATGATAGAAACACTCAAAATAGAGTTAATAATAATAATTTTAAAGTCAATTGTAT
>JAQIWK010000564.1:0-15052 GCA_034695265.1 Dissorhina ornata | reverse complement strand
AATACTATTTTTTCAGACAATTATTTTATTTTATTTCAAATCATTTTTAGTCTCACTCTATCTCTCTCTCTCTCTCTCCTCTCTCTCTCTCTCTCTCTCTCTTAAAACTTAATATTTATAAGCAATTTAATTATAATTTTAAACCTAATTAACCAGAATTGTGTGCTGGAATCGCAACCAATAGGCAAATCACTGCAATTGTTTGGTTGTATGTATAACTCAACTAATTATAAACAACCGGCCACTGCCGGTAAAGAGGTTAGAAAACTGTTTTAATTTAAAATGAACTTGATAATTTTACTTATAAATATAAATAATAATTCATGAAAACATTAAAATTATATTGAAATGATAACTAGTGTTCGGGACCATTAGGTCTGAACTGGACGGCCATCGATGAGTGTTGGTCGGGACCGTTGGGTCGGGGCTTGCATTTGAAAGCCGGTGAACGGTTCAAAACGGTGACACCAAAGCCTAAGACTGTTCCGTGGATTGTATTAAATGGCGTTCACACCCAACAAATCAATGATAGGGCTGAGACAGACTTGTTAGGTCTCGTATGTGACACTTATACTGTAAGACTATATTTTATAAAATAATTATATTTACTTTATATTAATTTGGATTTTTAATTTCTTTTTTTACCAGGGCACTAAACCCGATGCCTGTAAAAAGTAATTTTTAAAAATTTGTGTAATTTTATATTATTTGTGTGAATAAAAAATATCTCATTTATTAAATTTTGGTAATAATTGTTAATTTATTGAATATTAAATATAATATCAAACAAAGTATCGATAAATAATTTTTATGTAACACTTTTACAAGTTTTAAAATAATTAAACAAAACTTTAAATTAAATAACAAAATTTTGTTAATGCATGATTTTAATATAATTGATAATTATAAATATGACAGCTTAATTAATTAATATATACAAATGGATTTACAGATTTTATAATTAATTATTTTATATTATTACAAAATTTACTTTTAAATCAAATTAAAACTATTTTTTACAACACAATCAATTAGTAATTGTTTTATAACAAGTTTAACTAAAATATAAATTTTTGTTTAAAAAATTAATACATTTAAAAAACACAATGGATTTGTTTGAAAAATTGTGTTTAATTGTGTTTAACTTGTTGGCACTTATAATAGTGGGTAGTGTTGGTGATGACCAAGATTGTTATAATTCATACAATAATAATAATTACGGTATTTGTGTGCCTAACAAGAGTTGCTGTAAGGGTACAGTCATTTCGGGTATTTGTGATACTTATTATTGTTGTTACGGACGATACGATTGTAGCTCACCTGGTCCTGCAGCTAATCCTGGTAATTATTAATAATATTGAAAAATACAGTAAAAATATAATAAAAAATTAATTTTTAAATCAATGTATTTAAGGGTCAACTTCGGGCTCGTGTCCGACCATCAAATCGCGCGACACCTGGAAAGCCCGCAATGCTTTCCAATCGCAGCCAAACCTCTCGCCCGTACGGCACGTGTTTGTACACCAAACTGATAGCCCGGCCTGCGATACGGCCACCACATGCCAGACAAACATACGGACACTACAAAGTCAACAAATGTTGAACCAGGGTTTTAATGATATCAAGTGGAACTTTTTAATTGGTTTATAACTATTTAAATATAAATTTTATTTTCAATTTTAATTTAAATAAAAACTTTTTTTAATTTTATTTATCAGGCGGTGACGGACAGGTGTACGAAGGGGTGGGTTGGACTCGACAAGCATCCGATATCGGCGGTTGGGACCAGAAATCACTGGGCATTGCATTTGTGGGCAATTATGACCGAAACGGACCGAAAGACTCGCAAATAACGGCCCTCCAGAACCTGTTGTCTTGTGGTGTATCCCGCGGTTACATTCAATACAACTATCAATTACACGGACATCGAGACGCCCAACAGGGTATCCAATGTCCTGGCAATCAACTCTACCAACGATTAACTTATATGAATAATTATTCGGCTTACCTTGATCCTAATTATTAGTTTAATTATTTTTGTTATTAATTTAACAATTTTCTAATAAAGGAGCATTTAATATAAACTCAAATGTAGTGGTAATTTAATTTATTGACTAATTATTTTTTTAGATTAAATAAAAGCTGGCTAACTATTTACGTACTAAATTAGTACAACTAATCAAGTTAGATTTTCATTTGATAAAAAATAAATTTAAATTGTCAATTTTATAGTAATTAATTTACAAGTTTCATGGAAAATTAAGTTAGATGATATTATATTGCATAAACATGGAAAATAATGTTTAATTAATTAATACACAAATGGATTTACAGATTTTATAATTAATTATTTTTTATTCATACAAAATATACATTTAAATTAAAATTTTATTTTACACTAGAATTAATTAGTAGTTGTTTCAGCAAGTTAAACTAAAATATAGCTTTTGTCAAACAAATATTAGATTTAAACATTTACAATGAATTTGTTTAAAAAATTGTTTGTAATTGGGTTTAATTTGTTGGCATTTATAATAATAGGTAATTATAACTATATTTGTGTATCAAACAAGAAATAAATAATTAAAAATTAATTTTTTAATTAATATACTTAAGGGTCGACTTCGGGCTCGTGTCCGACAATCAAATCGCGGGACACCTGGAAAGCCCGCAATCCTGACCGACCGCAAGCTAAGCTCTTGCCCGTACGGCACGTGTTTGTACACCAAACCAATAGCCCGGCCTGCGATACGGCCACCACATGCCAGACAAACATACGGACACTACAAAGTGTACAAATCCTAAACCAGCACTACAATGATATAAAGTGGAATTTTTTAATTGGTTTAAAATTAATTAAATATAAATTTTAATTATAATTACAAACAAAAATTATTAATAATTTATTTCAGGCGGTGACGGACAGGTGTACGAAGGGGTGGGTTGGACTCGACAAGCGTCCGATATCAAGGATTGGGACCAGAAATCATTGGGCATTGCATTTGTGGGCAATTATGACAGAAATTATGCAAAACAGTCGCAGATAACAGCCCTCCAGAGCCTGTTATCTTGTGGTGTATCCCGCGATTACATCGATGAAGACTATCAATTACATGGACATCGAGACGCAGACCAGGGTACCAACTGTCCTGGCAATAAACTCTACCAACAACTAAAAAATATGGAAGGTTACTCGGCTGACCCTGATTATGATTATTAGTTTAATTAATATTGTTGTTAATTTAACAATTATCTAATATAAAGCATTTAAAATAAACTCAAATGTTATAGTAATTTAAATATTTAAGTAATTATTTGTTTTATTTAAATTAAATACAAGCTTGTTAACTTATTTAAGTAGCAATCAAGTTAGTTTTTCATTTGATAAAAACATGTTTAAATTATTAATTTTAAATAATTAATTTATAAATTTTATGGAAAATTAAGGTATATAAACATGTAAAAAACAAATAATTAATTACTTAAAAACACATTTTGTTTAAAACGTCAATTATTTATAATTCATTACTATAATAAATACCATGTTTGAAAATAAAATCTGGCTGGCTCAATTTGGTTTAGAAACAAAATTATTTAATTTTATTATTATATAAAATAACAAATAATTTAATAAATATAAAATTATAATTTATTTAATAAATACAATAAATAAAATTTGTGTCAATTAATTTAATGTTAATACAAATTTAATATATTATAAAAATTGTATGGCATAATTTAATTTGAAACTTTTTTCATAGTGAGTGGAAGAGGACCTGGCTGAAAATGGCTAAGTTTATTGATATATCGGTACAGGTATTCGCCGGGACAGGCAGTTTTGCGGACATCTCGGTGACCGTGCAATCGGTAGTGTTTGTTGAGATAGCCATTATGGACGCCACACGACAACAACTGTTGCAATGCGTCCAACATTTCTTCGGTCGGCTTTTCGGCGTTAAAATTGCCGATAAATGCGATACCAATTGAGTTGTGATTCCAGTCCAGAGTGTGAAAGCCTTCCCGATTCCAACCCAAACCTTCAAACACCTGTCCATTACCGCCTGTATATACATATATAAAGTTAAATACATAAACTAATTAATTTTGTAATGAATTAAAAATTTATTTACTAAAAAATATTGTAATTGATTGTAAAATTAATTATAAAAAGCCTGGTAACTTACCAATAATGAAATTCCAAGCGATATCAGTCCAGCCTTTGTTGAGTTGATGATAGGATTGAAGCGATCGTATCCTTACACCGCAAGAGTCTTCAGATAGACATGTATTTCCATCGTCGGTGTGATGTACGAAGACATGATCGGCCGGTGACGTACTGGCTATCGATTTAGACGGCCATCGGGCCCTCCATCGTTGCCGCGAGACTATCGATGGACAAGGACTGGCTGTTTGGTGTATATTGTTGTCTATAAAACACAATAATTAGCAATGATTTACAATATAACCAAGATAACTTTTAATAATTTGATAATTTTAAAAATAATTATTATTTTAATAACTTTTATAACTAACTTGAATCGGAAGAACAGTCATACGATCCATAACAACAGACACCACCGTTTGAGCACAGGTTTTGCACGGAAAAGCCTTTACAACAAAATTGATCCAGGGTACAAAATCCTGGCTTACTATCGGAATTGGTGGTGAACTCACACTGACCATTTACAAGTAAATTATTTTTAAAACACAAATAAATAAATATATTTGAAAATAATAGCAAACAAATATGTTTCACTAAAATCATTGTCTACTTTAAGATTGTTATTCAGTATTTGACAACAAACTACTCGTGAGTTTTATGGTAATAATAATCAGATCCGGAAGAATAACTTTACATCAAAGAAAGTCAAACAATTAAATCTTATTTAATTTAATTACATGTTTGTCTTTCAGACATAATCTTTACTTAATTTTCAAAATTAATATTAAAACAAGTTTTATTTTTTTAAATATTTAATATTTGTTATACTTTTGAAAATTAGTTTTACATTTAAATTAACACAATTGAAGTGTTTGTTATTAAATTAAAATTAATGTCTATTTGTCTTATGGTTTAGTTGTAATGTGAGTGTAAAACACAATTGTTTGTTAATTAAACTAAATAAAAATGTTGCAGTATTTGATAAACAATAAACAAGTCTAACCCTTATTATATTTAATTTGATTTGATTAATTACTATGCGGGTTAAGTAAAATTTTAAAGTTTAAGTTTTTTAATAAATTTTAATTTTTTAAATAAATATTTCAAAATATATTAAATAGGAATTAATTTATAACTATAAAAATTAAAAATATGTAAAATTTTAATAATTATTTGTTAGTACATATAAACTAATAAATGGCAAGATTATTTTGTAATTGTAAATTGTTAAATAAAAGTAACCGATAATGTTACATTTAATATAAAATAAATAATAATAATTTAATTTTTATATTAATTTATACCATGTATAACTGTTACAGTTTAATATTTATTAAATTAAACTTTAAGTTAGTTTTATGTTCAATATTAAATAAGATTTCGCAAATCTTTTATTACTTAATTATTTACAAGGTCCAAGGTTATAAAAAAAATACAATTAATTACAATTTAACAACACTAGTTTAAACTAGTTGAAACTTTTAAACTAAATAACTAACAAAAAAAATTATATTATATAGCTGTAATTTAATTTAATGTAACTTAATAATAAGTTATAATATATTCATTTTTTATAATTTATAAGTTATAAAAAATCTTTTGTACAAGACAAATAAAATTTATAAATAGTAATTGAACTCAAAATTTATTATATAATAAAAATTAATTTTAATAATTAGACCAAAGGTTTATTACTTATAAAAATTTATTTTCAAATAATATAATAAAATAATAAATTTAATAATTAATTGCGAAAAAACATCTGTAATTAAAAATAAAACAATTGTATAAATAGTTGTTTTAATTAATTATAAAATGTACATCAAAACAATAGACATATTTTAATTAAAATTATTTGTCTATAATTTATAAATTTTAAATAATGTATTGCCATTTAAGGCTAACATTATTGTCAACATTAACAATAGTATGCTTATTGTTAATACAGTCGGGTATTTGTTGGGACAATCATCCTACCAATTCATTAAGACTATTACAGATAGTCCACCGACACGGCGACCGTAACACTGAAGAGACATACTTTCCATTGGATCCCTACCAAGATATGGACGAGTTTTGGCCCGAAGGTGAAGGTCAACTATTTGCAGCAGGCAAATATCGCATGTATAAGCTTGGACAATTTATACGACAATCATATAACGACTATTTGGGCTCATCACCTTACGATGTCTACACTCGTAGCTCGGGTAAGGGTCGGTGTCTAGAGTCAGCATCGCTCGTATTAGCCGGTGCTTACCCGCCGTCCACTACGGGCTGGCAGTGGAGCAATGGTTCAGATCCAGAGTTGGGCCGATTGTGGCAACCGATGCCTATATATACATATCCGTTGGATCAGATAGACGACGAACATATGCTTAGGACAGACATGTCGTGTCCCACCGCCGACGCTCTCGAACAAGACTTTTACGATTCGGTGGACACCAAGAAGTTGTTGGCCGATAATCAAGTATTTATAGCTAATTTAAGCCGAATAGTTGGCCTCGAGTTTAAGACCCTGAAACAATTGGCCGACTTTTACGATGCCTTTTACATTGAACAACAACGGGGTTACAAATGGGCAGACAAGGGACTGATGTCGGCTCAGTACGAGCTCCAGGTGTTAGACAAGTTGACCCAATTTTCTACTTACTCTTGGATTGGCCGGTATAATGTGCTGGGTATACAAAAAGCCAGGTCAGGCCTATTGGTGGAGGAGCTGTTAAAAAATATTGATAACAAAATAAAATCCCCCGAAAATAAAGAGTTAAAAAAATTGTATCATTACTCCAGTCACGACAATATTATCAATGTATTACTCCAGTCATATGGGGTACACAATAATCTGATAGCGCCTTTTGGGTCAACCATTTTGGTTGAATTACACCAAAAAGACCAGGGTGACTATTTTGTTAAACTATACTATAATAATGATACCCTAAATGCGGGTAAACCAGACGGCGGTCCCTATTTGTTGGAAATGCCGTCATGTGGTGAGTCCTGTCCTATCGATAAGTTTAGACAATTGTCTGAAAATGTTATTATCGATGACTGGTATAAAGAGTGCGGTTTTACAAGCAATGGCCCATTAATTAAATCTTCATTTAATACTATTTTTACAATTATTTTAATTACATTTATTAATTTTAGTAATTAATTTAAACTGTTTTTTGTAAATATTAAATATGTATATTATTTTAATTTTATTCTTTGTGTAAAGTAAATGTATTAAACTCAAATTATATTTTAAAATTGTTATAAACTATTAAATTAATTAGACAAATGTATATTATAATTAATAATAATAAATAACGTTAATTACAATTTCCTGTCACAAATTGATCTTGATAATTATTATTTTAACTAACTAAGGTATTTTGACTAACTTGTTTGATGCCCTAGCCTAATCCAACCTACTAATGCATCATATTTAGTTTGAATTTAAATTCAAATACAATTATGATGTAATTAATTAATAATTTAACTAATATCTAAATGAGTAAGTTACTACTTATTAACTTTATTTAAAACAAGTATTAGATTAATTCTTTTAATAACTTAATAAATAATTTTAAAATTTTAAATTATTTTATAAATTAACCAATTGATTTAAGAAAAATAAAATTAAATAATAAAACAAAATACAAGAAAGTTACTTTTATATTTGAATCATATAATAATTTAAATGTAATTAGAAGATTTTTTAATTGCAATTATTAAAAGGCGATAACTAATTTTTTAAAAATAGTTTTTGTTAATATTATTTACGAAATATTTCTATTTAATTAAAGATTAAAACTATAAAAATCACGTTTTAATCACAACATTCATAAACAAATACTATTAAATAACAAAACTATTACAATGTTGAGTAATGATAAAAATAATATGTACTTGCTTTTATTATTTATTAGATATAAATGCACTTAATTATCAAAAACGATCTTGATCACAGCTCCAGGATTGGTCACACCGCCAAACACACCCTAGACATGCAGTTTTAATCACTTAATTTCAGTGCAAATTTGATAATTAAATAGTTAAATAAGTTTGAAATAAGATTAAATAACTAATTATTAGATGATATTTATCATCATGGTAGAATTAAATAAAGTAAACAACAAGTGATTCTTACATTTTTAATTTTAATTATCATATATTAATCACTAAATGTAATTAATATTACTTAAATATTTAATTGATAAAAAAATATTACAAAATATAACTTATAGATAATTATATAAAAATTATATATAAACCAATGATTTATCCATAAATTTATTAACTATAAAACAGTTGTTAATGTTTTTTAAAAGCATTAATTAATTACAATTAAAATATTGTATTATAGTTTATACAGCAATATGTGTGACATAAATAAACTAAATATTATTTGTTTTATAATAATTTTATCGGTAATATCGCCGGTAATCTTATGGCCAAATCACAACATCTCAACCCTAAGACTATTACAGATAGTCCACCGACACGGAGACCGAAACATTGAGACCATTCACTTTCCCAACGATCCGTACGCGACGGACGAGTACTTGTTTGAAGGTTTGGGTGAACTGTACGCTCAAGGAAAGTACCGTATGTTTAAGCTTGGTCAATTGATACGTCAAGAGTATGGCCAATATTTGGGACCAAATTATAGTCCTCGCGAAGTTTATACGCGCAGTTCGGCCCAAAGTCGGTGCCTCGAGTCGGCCTCTATGGTGTTGTCGGGTATGTATCCCCCCGTCGATCAGAAATGGCAGTGGAGTCAGGGATCGGATCCCGAGTTGGGACACTTGTGGCAGCCGTTCCCCATCTATACTTACCCTTTGGACAAAAAAGACGACGATATTGTATTACGCGTTGAGAAAGAGTGTCCAAAAGCCCAAGAGTTTAGCAAATTGTTTAAAAAATCAAAATCAGTCAAAGACCTGATGAAAGCTAATGAAGTTTTTGTAGCAAATTTAAGCCGAATTGTTGGCAAATCATTGACCAGTTTGGGTGATGTTTGTGACGTTTACGATGCACTTAACTGCTGGCATCATAAAGGTCTTAAGTGGTCCGACAAGTCCAGTCATTTGATGTCTGCTGATTATGAACAACAAGTTTTTGAGAAAGTAAGACAATTGGCTGATTATTATTGGACCGGTTTATATCAAGACAAAACTGTTAGGCGCTTAAGAGCTGGTCCTTTGGTGGAGGAGTTGTTAAAGAATATCAAGAATAGGATCAAAGCCGACAATTCCGGTGACAAGACTTTCAAGAAATTGTTTCACTACTCGACTCACGATAATAAGGTGGACCTACTGTTGCAATCATTGGAGGCGTTTAACAATCTTGTGGTGCCTTTTGGGGCAACAGTTTTGCTTGAATTACACCAAAAAGCGGACAAATATTTTGTAAGACTTTATTATAATAACGATACGTTTAATACCGAAAGTGGCACTCATTTACTTCAAATGGCTGGATGTGATTACAAAGATGACTGTCCTTTAGAGAAGTACATTGAGTTGTCTCACAAATTAATACCCGATAATTGGGATAAAGAGTGCGGCCTTACCGGTAATAGCCGAGTCATTGTCTCATCAATGTTTATAATGTTTGCAATGATTAGTATTTTAATAATCTGGGATTATATTAAATTTTAATTTTTCTACAAAATTTATGTAAATATTGTAATTTTATATTTGTTTAAATCGCCAACTTTAAAACCTTACTTTTAAATAAATCATATAATAATCTATAATGTAATTAAATATCTATATATTTATTTTCAAATTATAATAAAACACTTTATTAACAAGTTCTCACATTAATAATAAATTTTAATTAAATTTAACCCTAAATATGTAGTTTTAAACATTTAATTTTACTGCATATTTTATTTAATCAAATAGTTAAATAACTTAATAATAATATAAATAACTGTTTATTATATAATAGTATTAAATCAGGTAAACAACAAGTAATTTTATATTACTCATATTACTTAATTTTATAATCAATCATATATTAATCAATAAATATTACTTAAATGTCTAATTGATAACAAAATAAAATATATAAATATTTAAATATAAATTAATAATTTATGAAATTATATATAAACTAATAATTTGATTCAAAATTTTTTTAAAATTAGTTGCTTATGTTTTCAAAACATTAATTAATTAATAATATAATATTATTTTATAGTTTTAATACATTATATACAGCAATATGTGTGACATAAATAAACTAAATATTGTTTATTTAGTGATAATTATATCGATAATATCGCCGGTAATCTTATGGCCAAATCATGACATCTCAACCCTAAGACTATTACAGATAGTCCACCGACACGGAGACCGTAATATCAAGTTTATTGAGTTTCCCAACGATCCGTACGCGACGGACGAGTACTTGTCTGAAGGTTTGGGTGAACTGTACGCTCAAGGAAAGTACCGTATGTTTAAGCTTGGTCAATTGATACGTCAAGAGTATGGCCAATATTTGGGACCAGATTACAGTCCTCGCGAAGTTTATACGCGTAGTTCTGCTCAAAGTCGGTGCCTCGAGTCGGCCTCTATGGTGTTGTCGGGTATGTATCCGCCCGTCAATCAAAAATGGCAGTGGAGTCAGGGATCGGAGCCCCAGTTGGGCCGCATATGGCAGCCGTTCCCCATCTATACCTATCCTTTGGATAGTAAAGACGACGACATTGTATTACGCATTAAGAAAAAGTGTCCGAAAGCCCAGGAAATTAGCAAACTTTTCATAAACTCAAAGTCAGTTAAAGACCTAATGAAAGCTAATGAGGTTTTTGTAGCAAATTTGAGCCGAATTGTTGGCAAACCGTTGACCAGTTTGGTTGATGTACGGGATGTTTACGATACATTTGACTGCTGGCATCATAAAGGTCTTAAGTGGTCAGATAAGTCCAGTCACTTGATGTCTGTCGATTATGAACAACAAGTTTTTGATAAAGTTAGACAATTGGCTGATTATTATTGGACCGGAATATATAAACATCAGGTTATTAGACGCCTAAGAGCTGGTCCTTTGGTGGAGGAGTTGTTGAAGAATATTAAGAATAGGATCAAAGCCGACAATTCCGGTGACAAGACTTTCAAGAAATTGTTTCATTACTCAACTCATGACCGTAATGTTGACCTACTATTACAGTCATTGGAGGCGTACAACAATCTTGTGGTGCCTTTTGGGGCAACAGTTTTGCTTGAATTACACCAAAAAGCGGACCAATATTTTGTAAGACTTTACTATAATAACGATACTTTCAATACTGAAAGTGGCACTCATTTACTTCAAATCGCTGGTTGTGACTATAAAGATGACTGTCCTTTAGATAAATATATTGATTTATCGCACAAATTAATACCCGATAATTGGGATAAAGAGTGTGGCCTTACCGGTCATAGCCGGGTAATTGTATCGTCAATATTTGTGATGTTTTCAATGATTAGTTTTTTAATAATTTGGGATTATATTAAATTATAATTTTATTTATAGTTCATGTAAATATTGTAATTTTATATTTATTTATATTGAGGACTTTGAAACCTTACTTTTAATTATAAATATTTAATTAAACCATATAGTATAATAATCTATAGTTTAATTAAATATCTATATAACTGTTATATTATATTTAATTTTATGTAAGAGTATAATTAAATGTCTTTAAATTTTTATTTAATTAAAAAATTTAATAGTTGTAATTTTATAATAATTATTTTTTAAAAGCGTTAATTATAAAAATGATAAACAAAATACATTTTAATCACATCATATATTAACAAATATTATTAAATAACAAAACTATGATAACGTTATGCAATAATATGTTTAAGTTTTATTATTTGTTAGATGTACATGCACTTAATTATCAAAAACTATCTTGATCATAATCAATTATACTTCAATTGTAACTCCAAGATTGGTCACACCACCAAACACATCCTGAACATACAGTTTTAATTACATAATATTAGTTCAGATTTGATAATTAATTGTTAAATAATTTTAAAATAAAATAACTATATATTGGATAATATTTATTATCATGATAGTATTAAATTGGGTAAAAAATATAGTTATTTTATATTTTATTTATCAAATATTAATCAATTAATATCTAATTTATAACAAAAATAATACGAAATATAACTTATAGATAGTTAAACAAAAATTATAAATAAACTAATAGTTTAACTCAAAATTTATATATTATAAAACAGTTGTTTATATTTTCAAAACATAAATTAATTAATTTTACAATATTTCATAGTTTCATTATATAGAGCAATATGTATGACATAAATAAACTAAATATTGTTTGTTTGATAATAATTTTATCGATGATATCACCAGTAATTTTATGGCCAAATCATGACATATCAACCCTAAAACTACTACAAATAGTCCACCGACACGGAGACCGTAATATCAAAATTATTGAGTTTCCCAACGATCCGTACGCAACGGACGAGTACTTGTCTGAAGGTTTAGGTGAACTGTACGCTCAAGGAAAGTACCGTATGTATAAGCTTGGTCAGTTAATACGTCAAGAGTATGGCCAATATTTGGGACCAAATTATAGTCCTCGTGAAGTTTATTCGCGTAGTTCGGCTCAAAGTCGGTGTCTTGAGTCGGCCTCTATGGTGTTGTCGGGTATGTATCCGCCCGTCAATCACAAATGGCAGTGGAGTCAGGGATCGGAGCCCGAGTTGGGACACTTGTGGCAGCCGTTCCCCATCTATACCTATCCTTTGGATACTATGGACGACGACATTGTATTACGCGCTGAGAAAGAGTGTCCAAAAGTCCAAGAGATTAGCAAATTGTTTAAAAAATCAAATCCAGTCAAAGACTTGATGAAAGTTAATGAAATTTTTATAGCAAACTTGAGCCGAATTGTAGGCAAACCGTTGACTAGTTTGGGTGATGTTTGTGAAGTTTACAAGACACTTAACAGTTGGCATAATAAAGGTCTTAAGTGGTCAGACAATCACTTAATGACTGCCGATTATGAACAACAAGTTTTTGATAAAGTAAAACAATTAACTGATTATTATGGGACCGGTTTATATCAAGATAAGACTGTTTTGCGTCTAAGAGCTGGTCCTTTGGTGGAGGAGTTGTTGAAGAATATCAAGAATAGGATTAAAGCCGACAATTCCGGTGACAAGACTTTTAAGAAATTGTTTCATTACTCGACTCACAACAAAAATATTGACCTACTATTACAGTCATTGGAGGCGTACAACAATCTGGTGGTGCCTTTTGGGGCAACAGTTTTGCTTGAATTACACCAAAAAACGGACAAATATTTTGTAAGACTTTACTATAATAACGATACGTTTAATACCGAAAGTGGCACTCATTTACTTCAAATGGCTGGATGTGATTACAAAGATGACTGTCCTTTAGAGAAGTACATTGATTTGTCGCACAAATTAATACCCGATAATTGGGATGAAGAGTGCGGCCGTACCGGTCATAGTCGGGTCGTTGTCTCGTCAATGTCTATGATTTTTGCAATGATAAGTGTTTCAATAATTTTATAAAATTTTAGCTATATTTACAATTCATGTATATTACGTTATTTTTATTTAATTAAATTGTAAAACTTTAAAAAATAGTCTACAGTAAATTACATTTATATTTTTAAATTAAAACATTAACGGATTAACATATTAAATTATTAACTTGTAAAACAATTGTTTTCTACAAAATAATATGGTCATTATAATTACTTTACCTAGATACATAATAAAAATATACATTTAATATTTAAACAAAAAATTATAGTATTTAAAATCAATTAAATATTTTCAATTTACAACTTATAATAAATGTTGAATAAGATTATATTTATAAACTATTATTAAAATAAATCTATTTTTATATGATAATTGTTAAATAGTAGTTTATTTTGTATTAATAAACAATATAGATATAATTATTTATTTATATTGCATAAAGTGTTCATGGTATTGGTGTTAATATTTTAATGTTTATTGAAAAAATACGTGCTTGTTGTAATTAATTACAAATAATTTTCAAACAAAATAATAAAACCTACAAAAACACTTTTATTATATGTAAAAATGTAAAAGTATTTGTAACAATATTTTTAATAATTAAGTATATGTCGAAAAATATATCAACTAATACATTTATTCATATCTCAAACATAATTATAATTTAATATTAAAGTAGTCTTATAAGTAATAACATAATTAAATATAATGTTAGTTAAAGTATTAATATTAGTTATATTTAACACCAATATTATAGAGTCGTCTAAATTGTCTAATAATAATGTGGTGATCGCAGCTAATAATGAGTTTACATTCAAAATATTTAATACTTTGACCAAAACTGATAATGATATCATCTCACCCTTCTCAATACTATCGGCATTCAGTATTATAATATATAAAATGAGTTTTTGATATTTATTTTTTTTAAATATTAATTATTTTTTAGGTATTTTAATGGAAGGGACGGCCGGTAATACACTCACGGATTTGAAACAATTCTTAAAGTATGGCAACAATTTGGACGACAATGCCATACACTCTGGGTTTGAAATCTTGAATACTAAATATCAAACTAAAAGTTAGTTTTAAAAACAATAAGTTTCTAATGTATTTTTTTCAATAAATTTTAATTCAATTAATTTATAATAGATGAAAGCAAAGAGTACTATGAAAATCATCACATTTTAAATGTAGCCAATCTTGTTATTAATGATAAAAGTCTTGTATTGATGGCTGAGTTTGCAAATACTGTCCGTAAGTATTACGAGGCGGAGACACAAACGGCTGACTTCAAGCATAACGCACCCGAAGAGACCCGTAAAGCCAATGAATGGGTGGCCAAACATAC
>JAQIWK010000563.1:0-15054 GCA_034695265.1 Dissorhina ornata | reverse complement strand
GAGAGAGAGAGAGATGGAGAGAGAATGAGTGAATAGGAGTGTGAATATTGTGACACAAAATGCTCTAAAGTTTAGACACGACTCGACTCTCCCTTTAGACAAATACGACAAATGTGTCCAACCGTTCCCTTACTCTTCTCTCTCCTTTTCCATCTCTCTCTCTTTCTCTCTCTCTCTCTCTCTCTCTCTCTCTCTCTCTCCATCTCTCTGTCATACATATCCCGGGAGTATATTATACTCATGAGATATTTTTGGCCATATCTCTGATTTGACACATAATTTCTGTGACACTATTTTACAAATTTTCATTTTTGGGTTATGTCTTCACATTTATTGTATATTTTTTGACAAATTTTTTATTTAATTTATAAATTCAATGTCTGATAACAATTGTGCATGTTATAAATTATTTCAACACTATATAATATTTAAATCATTACTAAAAAATGCTAAATTAAAACTAAAATTATTAATATTGTTTTAATAATAACAGTATATAATTTAACAATCTATATTCAAGTCAATTGGTATATAAAGTTATATAATTTTATTATAAGCTAATAAATACATTATAATGTAAAGTAATTTAGTTGGCACATTGATGATCTAGATAATTTAGATAAATTTCTAACAAAAGCCATTATAAATGTTTTTTATGATCCAATAAATTAGTAATATAATTACAAGCCAATATTTATTTTAAATAAAATTTAAATATAATTTAAATTTTAAATATATGTTAAGCTTTTGGGATCTTTTATATGGAAATGATTCAAATATATTTTTTTATATAAAAAATAAAAAATACGGCACATTAATATTTGGTAATTTGTTTATTTTACTACAGCGTTGTTGACATCAAAATAGCAATTATTTTAATACCCAATAGTTTTTTCAAAGTAATCTAGATAAGTAAAATTTATCTAGTTTAAAATTCTTACAAATTGCTTACAATTACAAATACATATGACTCTATTCCTATATATAATTTTAATAACAAGTAATTTATATATAGTTATTAATTTTAATTTATCCGATATAAGCAAATTTATTTAAATTACAAGTTATATATAAATTTTAGTTTCAATTTTTGCATAATTCATAAATACAATAATATCTAGCATATTTACACCTTGTACAATTTTAAAATTTATACACAATGCTAACACTACCGTATTTTATACATAAATCTTTGTAACATTTGATTAATTAAAATGCCAATACAATTATTTAATATTAAGATTAAAAACAATATTGTAAACTGTTTTTATAACCAAACCTTTGATTACTTAATGACATTAAATTATAATTTTTTATTAAATTTTATTGTAAATATAGTTTTGTTTGCAAATCCATTGCTCTATGAGTTTAAAGTTTTTTGTTACAAACTTAAAATACACATAAATTTATATTATATTATACAATTGTATAATATAATTTATATATAACGAGTTTTTATATCACATTTTAAACTATAATTTTAATATAATATAAGAAATGTTTTATGCATTTAAAAAATATGCAAAAAGTGAGTCTAAAATGTTAACTTATTTGTTTGAAAACATTAAATTACATTTTCATTTACTAACATCTAATGTTTTATTCAGTTTAGTTGTTATTACATTATATTATTGTTGAAAATATTAAGTTTTAAAATTGCATTCAAATATACTATTTTTATTATTATAAATGCCATAACTTATAATTAATACAAAAATTTAATAAGTTTTTTGTTGGCTACAGTCATAAAAACAAGTTTGTTAACATTTATACTGTTATAAACAGTACTATAACTTTGAATTTATTACTACTTATTAAAAATTTTTATTGTCATTAAATATATATATATATTTCACTTCAAAGTAATTATAACATAAAAAATGAATATTTTATTTTATATTTAATATCAAACAACTCTTCACTCACTGTAATCACTCCTATAGTAAACCCCATGAGTGCTGTAAATATTCATTTCAATACAATTACATCTCAAAAAAAAGTGTAGCAAAATGTTTGTCACAAAAATATTTCTTAATAATGATATTAATAAGTTTTTTTGCACAAAAAAAGTCGTTAACAATATTACAAAATTGTTTTTAATTAATGTTTAATTAAAAATTTTAATCAAAAGAACATAAGAGAGAGAGAGAGAGAGAGAGAGAGAGAATGTTTATAAAAGATTTTTTTAAAATAAAATTTGAATTTGGATTTAAAATACAAATTAAAAATAATTAAAAGTAATGAAAAGCTAATGTTGAATATTAATGGCAATGAATTATCTATGAGTTTAGGTGTGGTTTAAGAACCGAAGAGCAAAATGGCGTAAACGAGAGCGCAATGCGGCTCAAGAGCTGAAGAACGGGTTTGGCTCGCAATTCAATGGTCTAATGCAGTCACCCTTTGATGACACGACTGCCCTGTACTCGGGTTACAGCACATACAACAACTGGGCGTCAAAGGTGCCGTCCCCGTTGGGCGCCAAGTCGTTTCCCTGGCCATCGCTCAACACGGTTAACGTGAACCCGTTGGCGGCCACCCAATCGGCGATGTCGTACCTCAACACATCCACATCGATGACTAATGTGAACGCATCGCTACAGAACGCCGGCAACCCGTGCCCGTACGCCACGGCCGCGACGGCCGCCACCTCTCCATACGTAACCGCATACCGAACCGCGACTGACCAGTGCTCTAATGCTATGTCTGCCTCCAGTATAGCAACACTTAGACTCAAAGCCAAACAGCATTCGGTGACCCCATTCGGCGCTATGTCCTCCTATTCGCCGGCGATGTCTCCCCGACAGCCCACCGGCGGCCCAGGACTCAGTCCCTGTCAATACGGCGCCCAACCCGTCACCAACGCTAACACTGAACGGCCATCAGTTTAAATCCACACAAAAAACTAAATTATCATTAAAACCAAAAACAAAACAAAAAGTTTGTGCTATAAAAATAAAAAGTAAGTCAATTTGTGCTATAAATTTAAATTCAATTAAAAACAAAAAATAATATTGAAATCAAACAAAACAATTATATATTACAACCAATTCTTGTCATTAGATTTTGATTAACAATTGATTTGATTTTTGAAAATATAATTATAATTTTTTATCATTTCATAGTATTTTTTTGCAATTAGATATTTGGTCTCAATTAGCATCCCATCATAATAATAATGTTTATTTATATTATTAGGTTATTTGTAAAACAAAATAATGTAAAATATATTGTCATTTAATTTTTTTTAAAAATTAATGATATGAAACAGAAAGTCATTTAAACAATTGATGTCTAAGTCTAACAAAACCAAAGATTTTGTGTTTTTGTTTAATTAAAGATAAAGTTCCTTAACTTGTATAGTAAATTCATTAAACAAAACTTGTTTATAATTATAATTTAGAATAGTCTTAAATTTATATTTATATATAATTTTATAAGTATTATTATAATATTGTTAATTTTTTTTAATTATAAATAATTTTGTTCAATTTTACTTAATTTTTTAGTAATGATTTTAGTTGATTATAATGTGCATTCATTTTTAAATACATTTACTATTATTTTACATTTGATTATATTTATTAAATTTTGTTAATTTCTTAATTATTAGATAGCATTTCAAAACAAAATTAACAAAATTTAAAACAACACTTAATTTAGATATTAATATTAGAAATAAATGTATTTAAATAAAAAATACCAAATACTTAGACATTATAAACAATAACAGCATAACATTTAAATATAAAAAACAAATAATTGTGTAAAAACATATCATTATAAAAGAAAATTACAAGAAAATTACTTAAAAGAAAATATAAAACATTTTTTTTCAAACATAACATTTTTAATTTTTACTTTTAATTTGTATAGATTTAAAACAAATATTATTAATAATTTTATTTTATTTCCTAATTTTTCTGTTGAAACGTTTGTGCAATCATTTACCAAAAAATATATAAATTTTTAAAAATACAAAAATAACTATAAAAAACAATTTCATCAAAGATGTGATGAAATTTTTGTACAATAAATAAAAAAAATTATAAGAAACCTTTCTCATTAATAATAAAAAGTTTTAAAACACCAAAAACAATGTCTTTTTTAATTATATTATCTAGTTAGTTTATTTAAGACAAAACTTAATTATAAAAAATATTATTTTTATATTATATATCAAAATAGTGAAGAAAATTCAAGTTTTTGTTTGAGAAATGAAATGACTGTTTAACTATGAAAATAAAAAAAAAATAAAACTCAAAGACATAACAATCTGTTCATGCGATTCAATGAACATTATTATACAAAATGACATTTCAATACCTATTTGTAGAGTTTTTAGGAGTTTTATTATAAGGCCTTAAAAGCCGACCATTTTATGTGTGCTTCACATCCAGTGAGTGACTGAAAGAGAGAGAGAGAGAGAGAGAGAGACTCGCTATGAAAGTCGGTATGAATTGTAACGATCGATAAGATTATAGGAAGAGTTTTGGTTGTAATCATTCGTCGGCTCAAACTTATATACACAATATTACTATGGCTTTCATTGTATGAACACAACTCTTGCAACCATAATGTAAGGTTTTTAATAGAAATAGATAATTAATATTGTAATTTAATAGAAAATATAATTTAGGTATCAATAGCCTATCAAACCCAATGTCATTAGTACATTAATATAATATTAGTTTTTAATTATAAAGTAATATAATAAATAAAATTATAGATTAGTTAAAAAATAAAACAAATTATATATTATTCTTGAAATTTTCTTGTTGGTAAATTTGATTTTAAAAATAAAAGTAATAAGAGTAATAATAATAATAATAAAGATGTGTAGTTTGATTAGCAATACTGATATATATGAGTGTAATATCGGATATAAATTTCATGGAGAGAGAAGGAGAGAGAGAGAGAGAGAGAGAGAGAGAGAGAGAGAATAGCTTTAGTGAACGCCAGAAGTTTTATTGTTCTTAGCGTTTGAAGTGATAGTATAATGTATTTGTGGATCAACAGCGACGGTCCCCTCAATCCCAGTAAATCCTGTCATTGTATTTGTTTGGCAATCACTACATAAGAAATAGGCCTTTGAATGCTCGCAGACATCAAAAAATGTTTCATTCATTTATTCCGAGAGAGAGAGAGAGAGAGAGAGAGAGAGAGAGAGAGAGAGAAACCCAGAAATGTTAACTTGGTCATGAGTTTTGCGTGAATATCACGTGATATATATTTTTTTGGTCTTTCGGGTATATGGACTCAAGAGATAAACTTTGATCTAAAGTTATTTTGTTTGCGGTAAACGAGAGTATATTATATACCAAAAACAATACATACATTTTGTGTATATATAAACGGATAGATTTTGGATACATTGCAAAATAAAACTAATGCCAATATAAAGTCAAAACTTGAAATCAAGTGAACTGACTTTACTTATATTTATATACCAATGGGTCTGTATTTTTTTTGTGGGTCTATACTGTGTGTTAAGTCACTCCAAAAAAGTGATTTTAAATCCTTTAAGTAATACAAATTGTTTGTAATACACTTTGAGAAAAGGTAAGCATAAAATTCAAACTAACATTTATATACATATAAGTAATGCCCGACTCTAACAACCAAACAAACAAAATAAATAATACAATACTATAAAATACAAACTCATTAAATGTGATCACAACAAATCATTTCAAACACAAAAGCACATGATTTATAAATTGTATACTTGTTTTTGTTTGCTATGAATTGTATAATAAAATGTCATTGATAAAAAACAATATATTATTTATCCAGTACGCTTATAATTGAACATGATAACTAATGCCCGCATTAATTAATTGAAAATAGGAAATATGCTTAAAATATTTAAATTAAATTTAGTTATTAACCATTTTTAAATTATATTTTAATATATAAACATATTTATTCTTTGATATAAAGTTTTTAAAATAGTTATCTTTATATAATTAATAATTTAAATATAAATAATATTTTAAATTTAAATTCAATAATTTATATCTATAATATTTATTTGAGTACATTATAAGCGCATATTTCAGTACAATTGTTCAGTGAAATAGTTTGTATATAATAATAATTTTGAGACAATTATTGTTTCGCATCGATGATCACAAATGAATGCAAATATGAGGTAAAAATCATTGGACGCCATATTTCTTCATCCGTACCATCAATTCCCGGGAGACATATCTTACTCTCTCTCAAAGCTGTAAAGCACCGGTAGTTTTGAGCGCAAAGTTCGTGTCAAATGGCGATATGTCAGACCGTATTAATGCCATCAGTGCGGCGGTGAGCGCACACACCGACGGTTCAAAAATAGTGGCAACACTTTTGAGGCACAAAATTATTAGCCACTCAACTGATGGAGAAGTCGACGCTTTGATATGTCACTCGTCTCTCCCTCTCTCTCTCTCTCTCTCTCTCTCTCTCTCTCTCTAACTGAGAGGTCAGACCCAAGAGATATTGTGTCAAAAATATGCAGTGATTGCACTGATTTATAATTGACATGGCATTCAAAACCATTATTATTGTCAAATGCATTCATTGAGTGCTTCAATACACAATTGAACTGTTCATTTGTTTACTAAATTGTGTATCCAATTACATTTGATCTAGATCAGTTTATATTTATATTTTAAATAACATTTTAAACACTTTTGAATTTACAATATATAATTTATGTTTATTTTGTTCAATATTAAATAGTGCAAGTTTATTAAGATAAATTGTATTTAAATTTACAATTAAAAATACTTTTAGTAGAAAATTTTGAAATGTAACAAAAATTACCAGTCTTATTTGAATATTTCTGGTTCAAGTTGTTGCTCAATATAATTTTGTAGATTCAAATACTAAATAAAAGTAAATAAATATATTTAATAGAAATATAAATATAATTAATTAAATATAATTTATAACTTACTTGTGTATAAAGTTTTGTTTTGAACAAAAACCAGGGACAATCACCAGTTGGTATTTTCTTAGAGCATTTATCAAACAGACATTTTTTAGGATCCTGGTAATATACCTTTCCCAGCGCACTGGCCGCACATTTGCAACAATACTGGATGTGATGGCAGTCAAAGATGTCTGTGTTGGCCAACGCATTCTTGCAGTCCATACATGATATCATTGATTGTTTAGTTTTCATTATTTCAATCTTTGGCTGACGTTTTTTGGGACGACTTTCTAAACCAAAAGACAATACCAGTACCTCTTCAACCAGTTTCTCCAATTCAGTGACAATGTATTCATTGTTTAATTTTTCTTTAGCTAATCGTTGATCATTAATATCAATCAATGAATCAAAACCATTGCATTGTTTGACAATTAATGCAAAATCTGATAGTTTTTGGTTGGGATTTGGTAATGATTTTTCATTTTTTAGCCGATCTTTAAATTCTTCAAACAAAAACACAACAATTGATAACAAACTTAACCTTATATACTCTTGGTCATCCAAGTCCAGTTGGGTGCATAATGATTTTAAACAACCTAAAATTAATTAATCATAATTTTAGTAATTATAAATTAAATATTATTATTATATTTCATGCAAACCTTGTTTTGCCAATTGTTTCAACTGATCTACACTAGCGTTATATGCGGTGACAAAGATTGCATTCAAAGCACTTGATTTAACTTTAAGTGAGTTATCATTTTCAAGCAAATTATTAATTAAACAAATTGTATTGTTATTTATAATTTGCTGTATTTGTTCAGTCGATATGTATTTTTTAGCGCAAATTGGTTTCATTGCAATGAATGTGATTATATAATTGGCGTATATTTTATTTAATTCAATTGAATTAACCAAATTTGGGATATATTTTAAAATATCAATCTTATTGTTTAACAACTCATCTTTGTATTGCAAAAGTCGCGGCAATACACTTGCAATTATAGTAAATATAGGCTTAATTATGCGCTTGTCTTCAGTAGTTGACCACAAATCTAGTAATTGTTTGCAAACTTTTGATTTGATTAGCATTTGTCGTGACTTTTGATAATTGAGACTAAATATACATATTGTTTGACACGAGTCGACCACAATATCCGTGTCTTCGTGTGTCAATAATTGCGTCAACGGATCCAACACTTGAGATATATTATCAAAGTTTGGCGAATAATATGTATAAAACTGGATCACAAGAAGAAAGTCTCTGATGACTATCTTATCGTTTGTTTCTTTTATATTTCTAATTATAGTAAATAAATAAAAAGTTAATTAAAAGTTTAATAAAACTAATATAAAGTATTTAAATAAAATTATAATTATTTGCCTTATAATGGATGATAAAAGGAGATGAGTGTCGGCCAATAGTAAGGATCGGACGTCTTTGCAATCGTAGGCAATAACGAGACATAAAAGTAAATACAAGTTACAGACCAAATGGTGGACTTCGGTCTCATTAGTCGTTTCGTAAATTGAAATTAATTGTGAAATCAGTGAAGCCTTGAGAGCGCTTTTGCTTAGTTTTGATTTTTGTAATTTCCAGTCATTAAATAGGATTATTATCAGCACTACCAGCGCATCGACCGTCCCATCCGTGCCCACTACCCGGTCAGCCTTATTGGTGGCCACAGACATCAATTGTGGCAACAAATGTCTCTTAAAATCATTGTTATTAATGATGTAATTATCTAAATAAAAAAATAAATGGTATCAATTAATTTGTTTCTTAATATTGATTTGTTTTGCTATACAGTTAGCCGTATAAATCAGTGATAGTAAATTGCATTCAATGGTATGGTATTACATGAAGTGTATAAATTGCTTCAACTATTAATTAATAGCTTACCATTGATATTGAATTGTTGGCTAAACTGAGCCTTTTTAGTGTCATATATTGTTTGACACAATAGGTTCAGACGTTTTTCAATTTGTTTCCGATTTGACTGAATAATGTCAGGCATTGAAAGTATGATGTCTTCATTTGTATCAATCATTATTCGCCTAATTTTGGTTTGACTAACAAATTGTGTCCATTTATTTTCATCCACCAAATTATACATATCTAAATAGTTGTTGTTGTTTGCCGTCAACACTAGATTCATACAAATATATTATATTATTTAAATGATTTGTTTTCAAAATTAAATATAAAATATTAATCAAACAAATTATAAATATAAATTATATTAGTGTGAATTATTTTTAAAAATACATTTATTTTTAAATTAACATTATATTTATCGTTGAATAATATTGTTTGATATATAATATAATTATTAATAAAATAAAAGAATATTTATTTATTATAACTTATAATTAATAAGACACTATTAAATATAAATTTACTAGAAGTTTTTTGTAAATTTAATTTTAAATAATTTTTAAACTAATAATTTTTTTAATTTTAATTATAATTTATCTATAATTGTAAGTTTAAGATGAATAATTTTAAAAATCAAGTTAAAAATATTTAATTTTATGCATCAAAATAAATATAAACATAATTTACATTTACATTTAAAATTAAAAATTATGTTATATAATTTATGCTTATAAATAATTTTATGTAAAAATTAATTAATTAGAGTTATTATCTTACACATTTTGATGTTGCTTATTATTTTGATTGATTGTTCTGTAAATAAAAATAATTTAATTGCAATTAAAATTGAAAATAAATTTAAAATTATTAGAAAAATAATTTCTTTAATAATATATTTTGCAAAATTATTATAACTGAAATAATTACCAGGTATATTTTAAAAATGTTTTTCGCAACAATTTTTAGATTACAAAACTAATTAAATAACATAATTATTATTTGAATATTAATTATAATTTAAAATACTTTAATAGTAATTATAATAATTATAATAAGATTTTAATATCTTATAATTTAATAAAATCAAATAAACTTATTATAAAATAATATAATTACAATATAATAATTTTCAAAGTATTTGCAGTTATTTTTGAAAATAAAACACTTTTGAGATAATTATCTATGTTTTTGCATATAACCAAGGAGATAAATTGGGAAAAATCCTATAACAATGAAATTTTATATATTTGAAAGATTACTCAATCAAATCATACATTAGTTTTTATGGCAAAAACTGTCGGCTCATTAAGAAAGTTAAGGAAATAAATAGTTTTATATATAAAATACTAGAAATAAGTGTTTTTCTACATAAATAGCAAAATTATAATAATATACATAAAAATTATAAATTTAGTTTCAAATAAAATTTAAAATATATTTATTTAATTATTATTACAAATAATTGATACTCACATCATTGTGTTTAATTTTATAATGTTAAGCTTATAAAGGTAACTGGCATCTACTTGCTTGAGAAAACAATTTATTCAATCTAATATAATTTTTTTTATCTCACAATTAAATTAAATAAAACTTTTAAAAATAATTATTTTGTGTTTACAGCAAAAAAAAATTGTTCAAATAATTAATACGGAAGAGTTTGTAAAAATTATTAAATTATATTTGCTTAAATAATGAATAAAAATAAATAAATTACAATATTTGAATTATAATATTTTATTTTGCATATATAAATTTAACTTATATATATTATATTAATTATTACAGTATATTTATTCAACAGCTATTTTGAATAAAATATAAAAAAAAATAACTTTTATATATAATTGTTGTAAATATAAAATTATATAAACAATATTTATTCAGCAAAAGTACAGTTAACTTTTTTAATTGTCAACAATTCGTGTTATATTTTAGTATTTAATTTCATTATATTTTATTTGCATTTAATACCTGTCTATCAAATGTTTATTACATATAAAAAATTGTTTAATAAATATAATAAATACAAAACAAACAGTGTATCAAATGCTGTATAATATAATATTATTTTACTATGTATTTTGATGATGAGCTTGTTATTTTGAGATGACTTTAGTTGTTTAATATACATTAGCATGCTAATAGCATCTGTTTCAATAATAAATATTAGTAAAATATTAGTAAAACTTTTTTTTAATGGTTAAACACTTTTAATGGACATTTAGTTTGAAAATTTATTATATTATTTGAAAGTCGAGTCAATAGTTAATTAAATCAATAGACTTAATACAAGTCGAGTGTCGTATTGCATACAAGCATTTGAATGTCGGCTTAAACGGCGATTTAAAATATAGCTATAGTTTTGGTCTCACAGTTAGGCCCAACCAAACACATGGTTTGACTGTAATTATGGGTGAAATTAATATATTTTTTAATGAATTAGCTATTAATGTCTAATTTATAAACAATATTTAATTGCATTTTTATATTTTTTAAATTCACAAAATAAATTATATGTTTAAACTTTAAAGTAAAAAAATTTAAACAAAAATATTTAATTTGATTAATTACTTAAAAGCGTAATTAACTTAAAAGATAAATTTGTAATTATCAAGTTTTTGTCAAGTTTTACATCAAAATATGGTTTTTACCTTTTATTTCAATAAAATTAAAATTAATTTGTTTATATTTAATTTTTTTTCTTGAATAAAATTTATTTCTAATGCAAAAAATTGCATTTAAATCCACATTTCCTTAACAACATAGTGGAAAATCCAGTGCAAAATGAATGGCATAAAATTAATTACCCTTAAAATTAGGGTAAAGTGCGAGACTTGTCCATAAATTCAATGATAATCTCCTACTGTCTATATGTATATGAGAGCACCGGTATACTCATCCATGTTATTTGAGACCAAACGGACCCAGTCTTTCATAGACAGTTCAAGTACGGGACAGTAGTAAACTATATTTTTTGAAAAATAACACACAAAACCATTACATTTAGTGATATATTGTTGCAACAAAAATAAGTTAGTTATAATTATAAATTGTTTTTTGTGTGTATGTGTTTTATTGGTCATTAAATGTTAGGCCAAAAAATTATTGCTTTAAAACAAAATACTGTAGTAATAGATAACACGAGAGATCATTTGGGACACAACAACAGATGAGACACTAAATTATCATAAAATCAATGCCAGAAATAGAGAGAGAGAGAGAGAGAAAGAAAGAAAGAAAGAGATCTATGTAAAATAGTAAGGTTTCACACGTGTCGGGTTCGCACGTGCATAACAGGGCTGTTGAATGGGACACAAAACAGTAAAGTGAGTGACAATACGTAGGGTACGGGTGCTTTAGCTTACTTTCCTTTCCCATTGATCGGTGCCCATCAAAAAGTCTGCATTCAATACTAAAAAGCCATAACAATAGCCACACATTGTATGAAACAGTACTTATGAAAAGAGGATTAAATTTGTTAGTTTTTTTTGTCGACTGTGTGCGCCCTTTACTCCTGTTATCAATTGTCATATTGTTATCGTAACAGTATTTTGTCGTCTATTATATAACTATTAGGTAATCTGTTTATCTAATTATTAAATATAATTCAATCTGTTATACCGCTAAAAATTGTGTTTAAATTCGAAATTTTTTGGATACTAATCGCATAAAAGTTTTAAACAAATGGTTTTGTTAAATATTAGTTATTTGTCAATAGGAAAGGTCTAACAATTAAATTAAACTGGAAAAGTGGTGTTTGCTATGCTATGTTATATGTGTTATGATAATTGTGAACACAATTGACTCCCGACTGCAGACGCTATCAGAGGGTCTAGTGTTGAACAATGGGATGAGTTGTGAGAAATTGAAATTAAATTGACTTTTCGTTTATTCAATACTGTATTGTCAGTGCCTATAGACGGTCTATAAATCACTTGATTTTTTCGGTGATTGTCTTCCGATTGTGAATAGAGTAGTGAAAAGAATAGGGAACTACTGTTTAGTGACAACTCAGAGCACAGTTAGATAAAATCACCGGCAGGTTATGGATGTGACTACTAGTAGTAGTATTTGTCTACTACTATTAGAGGAGCGTTACAATTGTTGTATATTATAAACTAAACACTATTTATCAAAACACATACACAAAACAAACTGCACATCCCATCCCATTTGCCATTGTTTGTAGTGCTATTGTCAGTCACTATTGAATTGCTTTTTCGGGAATTAATGAAAAACCAAACTTTGATTTATGGCTTATTTCTTATGACTACTTTTTTTGGCGACAAAATTACTATTAAATGCTATTCTTTTGAGATTTAAGGTTTTCATTTGAAAATAAAAAGTTTTTTTTACTTATTTTTTATTATTTAACACATAATTCATTGTCAAACTATAATGAAAGATATATTATTCTCAGAAAACTTTTTTGATTACTTTGTTTTTATTAAAAAATCTTTTATCAAAAATTTTATATAAAAAGTTTTTCATTAATTTTATAATTTTAATAAATTAAATTTAGTAATATTATTTGACGTAAAAACAGTTTTCTAAGTTATATATACATAAATATGTTTTCAAATGCATTTAAAATGCAGCATTTTCAATAAATTAACGTGACAACATTTGATTTGTTTAACAAAGCTTATATAATAATTTTCAATCATACGTTAAATATTACACATTTTGATTGCTTTCAAAATGTTTTAGGATATTTTTATCAACAACAAAAAAGTTTACTTTTGATTAAATTCATAACAAGTGTGAGACATTCATACCAACTAAATATTATTTAAGTCTATTATATGCAAACTTTGACAAAAAACTAATACTTTTTTGGTATTAAAGTAAAGTATAAATTAATGTCATTTTTGTCTCTTCATTACATTGCCAATCAAAAATATATTGAGACAACACTTTGTATGGTATGGCTTTGCCATGTAATATGTGTTTTAGTTAACTAAAACCTAAACTAAACTATCTATCATTCAATTTATTCACTCATATATTGTATATAAAGTTTGTTTTTTTTCTTGGCTGCCAAACAACTAAAGACAAAAAAAATCTGATTGTCATTAGAGAAGTGTTTGGTTCGGGTGTCGACGGCCGACAACGAAAAGAAATGGAGGATTAAGTGGGCTGTAAGGGCCTTAACTCCGACGGTGTTTAACTTTTTGGCTATACATTCACATCTCTCTCTCTCTCTCTCTCTCTCTCTCTCTCTCTCTCTCTCTCTCTGGATGTCTTGTTATTCATATAGTGTCGCACCGACTGGTCATCACTCTTCATCAACGATGTCATTGTGATTGCAAATACTCTTTCATTTGGTTGTTGTTGTTTGGCCTCAATTTTTTTTAGTTTGTTTGTTGATTTAGTCTTCAATGTCTTTGTTTTATTATTAGTTGTGTAAACATAATAAAGCACTCGATAGCATACATATACTTTTTTGTTAGTATTTGCTGACTTTAAAAAAATAACTTGTCTTTTATATTGTGTTTTTTATTTAACAATACTGGAGCTTAATTTACTACCTCACTCTCTGTCTTTCTTTCTTTCTTTCTCTCCATCACTGTCTCAATCTATAACCCATTGATTTAAAACATAATATCTTTTTTGTCTCAACTTTTTTTTAAAATAAATTTTTCATTTATTTTGAGTTATTGTTTCAGAGAGAGAGAGAGAGAGAGAGAGAGAGAGAGAGAGAGAGAGAGACAGAGAGAGAGATTTTGATAATTTATTTCTAAATAAGTTTAATGATGGTTATTATTAATTAAAAGAGCTGTCACATTGTTATGTTGTTTATTTATTGATAATTCAAATCAATCAAAAATTAATTTATCAATAAAAAATGAGCTAATGATATATGAAATTGAAAATCAATTATATTTTTTTGGGTAAATACAAAACTAAACTAAAAGACAACTCAACAACAAAATAAAAGCGTAAAATATTGTCAATGAAGTGAGAGATGATAACAAAAAAATATCTATAATACATAAAAGATAAAGTATGTGCCGACACAATAAGGGAGATGAGTTATAACATTGTATAACACAGTAGGCCTGTCCTCCCAATCCTGCATCCCTATCATTGGGATGACGAGAGAATCGTTACATCTGTTCTCATATTAATAATAATGATAATAAAAATTTGTGAAAATATTTTTATTTTGCAATACATTATACACGATGTGATAGGAATACATACATATAGAGACTGAGAGAGAGAGAGAGAGAGAGAGAGAGAGAGAGAG
>JAQIWK010000562.1:0-15080 GCA_034695265.1 Dissorhina ornata | reverse complement strand
TTTCAACTAGCAATAACCTCAACTCAGGATAACCTTCATTGTTTGAGGTACTGCCTCTGCGCAAAGCTTGAACCAAAATTACCAACCCATCTCACATCCCTCACCATTCAATCTATATTACATTACAGCTTGCTAACTCATTTAAATTTAATTAACTTAAATTGTATTAATTTAATTAAATTTTTTATAAGTAATTTTGATCTAGCACATTTAATTGCATACATTTTTATGTTAATTATGTAAATATTTTGTTGATTTAGTTGTTTTAATTTTAATTCAATTCACATACCATTGGGATATAAATTGCATTTTGAATGGCAATCAATAGTTGTTTATGAATTACGTTTACTTTTTTTTGCTGTTTATTTGGCAATAGTTTTCAATACGATTTCAAACACTAAACGATTTAAATGATAATTAAATTTAAGCACAATTTCAATTACTTTATCATTGAAACACATAATCAACAAAAATCATTATTTAAAACTATATTTATTAATTAAATTCACATTATTTTTATTTAACAATTTATAAATTAAATTATGTATATTAACATATTTATTCATTCATTAATTATTAAAATTAAAAGTCAATTACAAATAGTCACCAAAAATATATAGAATAATGTCTTTTAACTTAAATATGATTTACAAAAAAAAAAAAACAAAATACAAATGAAATGCAAAAAATAGGACTAAAAAACTTGTCATTAAATAAGATATTAATCGTCTTCAGGGTCTTTGTCGTTAGAAAACTCTTGTCTCAACTTATCAATGGCTTTACGCCACGAATCGGCCGATAATAAGAGTAGTTTACGGAACGGTTCCAGAAGATTGTCCACATTATCCCAATCAAACACATCTGAATCGCACTGTGAGGCCACACTGTATTCAAACCTATCATCACTGCACTCATCAAACAGTTCTTCTTCGGCGTTCACGTAAGTCATCGTCGGTTCAGCCGATGGTGTCTTAGACTTGTTGGCCGATGTCTTACTCGCATCGGCGGCACTAGTCTTAGGTTTCAATACTTTACAGACCATTAGATACCAATCAAAGTCTAGATTTAGTTGCGGTAATTGTTTGTCACGTTTAGCATCTTCTAGATCGTGGAACAGCTGGTCATATGAGGCCAACGATATCCTCGGCGGTAAGTTAGAGAACCTTTCGTTCAAAATAAGGCCAACTTTTGTGGCCGTCGTGTCGGTTGTGGCCAACAGTTTGTGTATTTGTGAGTCTTTAGGCGTATAATTGGCTAATAATGTCTTTAATTGTTTGATGCAATCCTTGTCTGAGTACGAGTCCAATGGTATGACTGATGTGAGGCCATAGACATCATCGTCTTCCTCGTCATCAATCTTATGATCATTATCTGCCTCTTCTTCGGGTTCTTCTTGCTATTAGCCATACATTCAAACAATTAGTTTACATAACAATAAGGGATACTAAACATGCAATTTTGGGATCAATTCAAAGACAACACAACTTCTAATTGTCATTTTTTAAAAATAATTGTCTGACAACTGATCCAATGGTAGGTTAAGGTATACCTTAAGAACATTGCAAATAACACTCTGGTCTATAAGAAGTTGAGCCAATCCGGAGATATCCAGACTTTCTTTGAGCCATAATTGTCTTAAAAGTGTTTTAATACCATTGAAGTCGTCATCGATGGCCGGATAAGCGCTAAAATCAATTGATATTTCCTATGGATTACAATCAAAGACATCAGTTAATCAGATGATAATTAGTTAGCATAACAGACAATCACACCAATTGATACCTACTTTATCGATATCACTATCGTCTTCATCGTCGTCATCGTAGTCACCATCAGATGAAATGTCTTCGTCCAACAGGTCATCATCACTGCCATCACTAGAGATGTCCTCGTCTTTGGCCCGTTTGTTGTCCATCTGATTGTACGCTAAGTGATCCACATCTTCGTTGGCCCTCTTCTTCCGGTTCGGTTGCTGTGGTTGTGAAGACATGTCTTAAGATTGTGATTATGAGATCAGTTGACAATAAAACAAGTGATGGTTTTGATTGAAATATAATTATTCAATAAAATGTGTTTTGATTTTCAAATTGAAAAACACGTGAAAAGTTTTTTTTTCGGTGAAAAACATTTGATTGAAAACATTATGTTATGAAACGATTCATAAATAACGTAATCATTTGTGAAATGCAGTCAACACTGCATATAATATACGGATAAATATTTGTAATTTTTTTCAAATTAGTTATTAAATTGTAATAAAATTAAGTATTATTTTTAGGTTTTATTTTAATTTGTAATTAATTTATAATTATTATGAAAATTTTTATGTGTGTATTGAGTGTATAATAATAAAGTTATATAACATTGTAAACCAATAGGTGTCGCAAAACACTGGCATATATTTAGATTCGCTATATTCTGTGCATAGCATAGAATAACAGTCGACTTTAACTATTAAATTAAAACTATTAAAGTATTTGTAATTTAATTAAATATCAATTTATTTAAAAAATCAATAAATATAGATATGATTAGAAATAAAAAAGGTAAAAATTTTTAAAAAATATTATAATATATAAGAAAAACAAAGTTTGTATATCAATACATAGACACAGAATCATTCAGATTCTTGGCTATAGTTTTATAGGCATTCAGTAGTTATTTAGGAGTTTTGTATTCAAAAAAAATTATTATCATTTGCCGTCTATTTATAGGTTTGGGGCAAAAACTTGGCGTTTGGATGTGTTTTGAGACCAAAATATATATCAGTTTAGTTGAGGAAAAAAAGTTTTAGTGATTTGCCAACAGAAATAATAAGTAGTGAAACAAATTTTTGCATCAAATGTTTGTAATACTTGTTTATAACACACAGTTGTGTTGCATATTCCCAGTTAGAGAGTTATAAAGTGGTAATACTATTAGTATTGTATATTATTTACTATAAGTTATAGTAATTTTTTTTCAATGTATCAAAATATACAGAATATATGTATTAACAGTATTTAAAGCAAGAATATATTAAAATATTTTGCGAATATATTAATGTATATACTATTAAATGATATAATACTATTTTACCATGTTAATTATATGAATGTATTATATTTTAATTAATTAATTAATATATAATGAGTAAACAAAAACCAAATACATTTAATAAGATTCAACTATCAATACTAAACAGCGGTTTAATACCGTTTAATACGGGCGAACCCCTAAACGCCCTCAAACTGGTGCCCCAAACGCCCGTTGATTTTAAAAAATTTAATGAACACATCCAACTCATGAGAAAGTATGAGGTTATGCCTAAGATTGAGTTTCATGTAAGTTTTTATATGCATTTGTTATCATGGCCTATTTAGTTTGTATTTAAATATAGTCTTTGGTTTATTAACCATAAGTTTCATTTTTTGTTATGTAAATCCGAAAACTAGTAATAAGATTATATAATAATTAATTATTATTTTGAAATATTTTTAAAATTAAATAATTAATTAGTTTCATTATTTATGATTAGATTAATAAAAGAATATTATTTAACGTTTAATAGTTTTTAACAAAATAATTAATTTAATTTAAATAATAAATTAAATAATATTTTAATAAAAATAAATCCAATTAACAATTATTTTTAAAAATATAAAAATATTAATATAATTTAATTTAAATTATTAAAAAATATTTAAGTTATTAAATCTTATGGCACTTATTCAAATAATAAAATTATCAAACTAACCAGAATATAACTTGATTTTATCTTTTAAATATAAAATAATTATATATAAAATAAACTATTGCTTATATTCTGGGTTATTAATATTTTTATTATCTTGATACAAAATAATATCATAATGTTTATCATTACATAATCCATTAAAATCAGTATAAAAACTAATTATTATTATTATAAGATTTAAATGTATGTAAAAATGCTTAGCTTTTATAAAATTAAAAGCAAAACAATATATTCTTACAATTTATCCAACAAATAAAAATTTCCGACACTTATTGCAAAAATTAAACTTTTGTTTTTACTAAACTATCTATAATTAGATCACAAAAACTAAAAACAATAATTATTTATACATAAAAAGCTAATATTGTATTTTTATATGTTGTTGATGATTTTATTATGGGCTTAAACATGGGTTTGGTGGCTGATAAATTGGTGAATTAAAAATATAATATAAATATTATATTTTTGTAAAAAATAAATGAAAATATAAAAAGTTTGCGTCAAAAAACGAGACGACAACCAAACATACAACATATCAAGCCATGAAAGAAGTCAATGATATCAAGAATACTTGGCCCAAAAAATGCCTGCCCTGTAAGTTATCATCGTCATTTTCATAAATATATTTAATTTATAGCATTTACAAATAATTTATATTTCAATAAACAAAAACGAAAATATACTTTTGCATAGTTTTTAAATTATAAGTTTAATATTTCTTGCATGTTTAAAACTTTTGTAAATTGTAAAGTGTCCAATTTAATAATTTGTAAAATTAAGCTGTTTAAATCTAGTAGTTTAAAAACTATCTAGTTAAAAACTGTAATACAATATTAATCTTAAACTTTAGAACTTTAATTAACTAAATAAATTTATTAAAATTGGCTTGAAGGAGAGTAATGTAATAAATATTTTAAATATCTTTTATTAATAATTAAAATTTTTAAATTAATTAATTAATAGATGATTTCAATCGAGTGGTGCTGTCATACCTTCCCGATGAACCCGATTCCGATTATATCAACGCATCCTATGTTGATGTGAGTTATAAAAACCCAAAACTCAAACCAAACAATACATTATATTATTATTTTTTTGTTGAATATATTTTGGCATAAATCCCATAAATACTTTGATATAGTGTTTGTATTCACAATTACAAAAAAAACTAATAATTATGTTGATATAACAAGTAATATATTGTAATTAAATGATGTATTGTAGAGCATATTGAAGCCAAAAGCATACATTGCCGCTCAGGGACCCAATGAGGATACTATAAATGATTTTTGGCGTATGATTTGGCAACAAAAGTCAATGATTATAGTGATGCTGACAAAGGTGTTTGACTTTATACGGGTCATGTGCTGCCAGTACTGGCCTATGGTTGAGAATAAGCCCGAAATGTATGGTGATATTGAAGTGACACTCTTAAGTGAGGAACCGTTAGCTGATTTTATTATACGGACGTTTAAAGTCAGAAATCCGGCTGAAATTGTAAGCTATTTTATAAACAAAGTAGAAAAAATTTTAATTTGAAAAGTCTATAAGTTTTTAAAATATTTAAAACTTTTTAATTTTAAAATTAATTTCATTTAAAAGGCAAAGAAAAATAGTGAGAAATCAAGTTTAAAATCTCGCCGTAAATCGTCGTCGGGTTTCCGAAGCGGTAATAGCTTTAATATGTCGTCCACTCGTTACTCGTCGGTCAGGCCATCCATTAATACCCTGGAAAATAACGGCACAATTGATACCTACTATTACAGCGACGCTAACCTATCCATACCGTCGGAAACATATCTGTCGGCCCGTAATAACATGTCTTCGTCAACGACTGACCCCTTCATGAACGGTGTCTGCGATGACGAAGACATTGATGGCGAAGACGACGATGTGTTTGACACAATCAATGGCGACGACGATGGCACGATTGGGGCCGAAGACAATCATCATCACTATAATCTAGAGACCAATGAACGCATTATATATCAATTGCATTACCAAAACTGGTCATCACATACCTGTCCATTCCCTAACTCATTGCTTCAATTTCAACGTCGAGTCCGTATTTACATGAATGAACTGCTTATGGATAACAATCCCAATGAAATTGGACCAACACTTGTTCATTGCAGGTTAGTTAACCATTTGAAAGTAACCTTGGTTATAAACATTTAATTTTAAAAGTTGTATTTTTATTTTTAACTTTTTAAAATACAATTTTATTCAAAAATCTACTTGAACATTTTTTGCAAGTTAATGCTTGGTTTAAGATTTTTGTTTGTTTGGTTAGCATCGGTTGATTAGGTTATAACTTATAACAAAAGGTTTATTTTAGTAAATTAAATTAATATATTAAGGTTATGTTTGAACAAATTTAAAATTTATCAATAAAATATATATTATTGTTTAATATATTTCTGGTGTTTATATATTGTTTATAAATTTTAAAACTGAATTTATAATGAAATTCTTGTTATATTTAGTTAAAGATGTAATATATTTGCCGACTATTTATATACATTGCATGCCATGGGTTGTCGACTATACCAAACACACACTCGGCATAACATATAGTGATTGACTTAATTGCTTATTTTGAATTTAATTGTTTTTATTATCATATATATTAATATACTCCGACACATCTTTGTTTAGTTTAAAATTTTTATTGCATTAAAAACAATAAAAAATATTTTTGTTAGTTTTCAAACTCAAAGAAAAACATTATATTTATTACTATTATTATTACAATTCTTGTTGAATGTATGGATGTGTTTAGTGAGGCGTTCAATGAAAATAATAATACAAAAAAATATTTTCAATTTATTATTTGTTATTTTAAAAGTTGCGAAATTGTTTTTTATAACAAAAAAAATTTAACTAATTTTTTTAAGCACAAGATTATTAATAATGCTTATAAATTAGTGTCAATCAAATATACAGTATTTAAGTTTATATTTGTAACACATTTTTGAATAAATATATACATTATTTTGAGGCAATCATTCATTAGTAGGAAAAAAATATATTTGCAAAAAAAACTTCAAAATTTATGCAACAATTCAATGACTGATGCCATGATTGTTAAGCTAATCCCATAAGACAACTGATTAGACATTAATTATAATCTAAATTCACATAAAAAACAAGCAAATTATTGGCAACGGATTGACCCAACTTGACATCAAACACATACAAAACTTTTTCCAAACACAAATTTTGTTGGCAACCCATCTCTAACTAAACCCAACACTCACTAATCACTTATTTTAAATACATTTAAAAAATTAGTAATTTATTTAATTGTATTTCCCGTGTAAGCCGTGTGTCAACCAAAAGGGTTCGTCGCCTTAAAAATAATACCAATAAAAATAAATCTCAAAAATAACTTTTAAAACTTTTTTTTGTTTCCGTATAGATTTAAGTAGTTTTAAAAATGTTTTTTAGCAATTAAACATTAAATATGCTATAATAATAAAAATTATAAAACCATTTAAAAAAATTACAATAAACCTATTCGCACTAAAAGTTAAAAACACATTTAAAATCACAATTAAAAAATATAGTAAATAGTAATAAATTACTAAAACTAATTATACTTATTAATACATAAATTTGAAAAGTTTTAAAAAACTTTTTTTAAATAATAATTTGTGGTTTTGTTTTGTAATCATTTTATATGACATGATGTGGTGATAATGGATGTGATGATAATGGACACAGTGATGGTGGGGGCAGAACAGGTGCCTATATGTGTATCGATGCTAACCTAGAGTTGGCCGAAGAGGACGGCTTTTATGATGTGTTTGGTTACGCAAAACGTATGAAACATTCACGTAAAGGGCTCATCGAGAATGTGGTATGTCTTTGTGATTATCTCTCTCTCTCTCTCTCTCTCTCTAAACTACTTTTACATTGATTTTTTGGCTACATTTTTATGAATGAATCCCAAAAAAACTATAGTAAGTTTGTAGTCAGCATTAAAAGCCTTAAGTTAAAGCACTAAAACTTTGTTTAAAACTTTTTTATGATTATTACATACAAACAGTTTAGTTATAATAAACATCACATTATGTGTAACACATTATTCTTGGTATTTAATTCAATTCAATGATTACATTATATTGTATTATTATTATGTTTAAAATAAAGTTTTGTAAAACTAACATAATTTATATACTAATATAATGTCTTAATATAAATAACTTTTTTGGTTGATAGTAGTTATAGTGAATGAATGAGAATAATTGCTTTTCGTATAAGTATTTTCTTATATACAAATAAATCAAAAATATTTTTAATTTTAAATTTTTGAGTTGAGCTCAAAATGAGTGGAAAAAAATTATTTGAATTGTCGTTGACTTTAACACCAAAAATTTCCAACAGTTTTGAAAAATATTATAAATTATATAAATATATAAATACTTAATTTAATGCACTCTAGGAAACTATAAATAGGTACAAAATATTTGCCATATTTCTAACTAAAAAAATATAATTTTTATTTTTAATTGACTCAAATGACAAATTTTGTCTATAAATATATTTTGCCAGGGTAATATTCCATGAAAAATAAGTTATCAAATGATTAAATTTAGAAATATACTAGAAATTAAAAACTTTCCAGTTGATAATTAAAAATAACACTATTAGTGGGAATATTCTGTTATTTACAATAATTATATTAAAAATTATTAAAATAATTAAAATTCCTAAATTAAGACTTATAATTTTATAATTAAATTACATATCTATTTGTTATTTAAAAATAGGACCAGTATAAGTTTGTTTACGATACCCTGGAAGAGGCATACTTTTGCGGTAAGACATGGTTCCCGGTGGACGAGCTGTCCCAACAAATGCGGTTCAAGTCAAGCAAGAATGTGATGAATCAAAATGAGTATTTTCTAGAGTATCAGGTACATTTTACTATTTATAACACAGTTTTTAAAATGAATTATATTTAATTTTTTTTCAATTAAACAGAAAATACTCAAAATGACAGTCAAACCAACGATAGGTGACTGCGCTGGTGGTCATCGTATTGAGAATAGGGACAAGAATCGGGACGTATCTATAGTTCCCCGTAAGTGTAACCATAAGTGTATATTAATGTTGTAATAATCTGGGTGTTTATGTAATTGGTTGTGCAATAATAATAAAAATAAATTAACGCATACCAGAAAACATATGACACCAAAAATATTTTATACCCTAATTTCATAACAATTTTTATAACACTTAATAAACACATAGAAAGTGAATAAATAAATAAATCAGTCTTAAGATAGAGAGAGAGAGAGAGATTTGTGATATAAAAAACTGGTGTTGATTATGAAATCAAAAACAAATCTAGTTGTTTTAATTGGTTAACTATAAAAAAATTTAATTTATATAATATTTTTGTGAAAAATTGCAAATATTTCGCAACTAATTTCAATGCCAGCCAAAAATGTTTTAGTTTTTAAATAATGATTTTTACGGTAGCACACAAACTATAGCAATTAAAATTATAAAAATAAATTAACACTTAATTTTATAATTACTTTAAATCTGTATATTTATTTTGTATTTAAAAAATGTTATTATATTTTTTATATTTAGCCGACAATTTCCGGCCATACCTGACATCATTTCAAAGCAACGACGACACCGGCTATATAAACGCCGTGTTTGCCGATGTAAGCCATTTAAAAATAAATATTTCACAATTTTATTTATTTTTTATATATAAATATTTAACACAAAATTAATTACATTTTAAAATTATACCATAAAATTTAAACTAAAAAAATTAATATATCAAAACATATTGTTTCGCAACAACAAAAAAATATTTTTATACATTAATTTCTAAAATAATCACAAAAAATATAATTTTAAAATTAATTTTTGAATAAATGTATAATATAATTGTTATATGACCAGGGTTACACTCGATCCAAAGAATACATTGTCACTGAATGGCCCATCAAAAAGACAGTACAAGATGTTTGGTCACTAATCTATGATCACGATTGCAACTCAGTTGTTGTTTTAGGCAATCCGGCCGTCAATAATGTAATTAATTAACTATTAATAATAGTCTATTATATTAGTTTTAATTATGATCATATTACCTTCAATGTTAAATGTTAATTAATTGATAACTAAAAATTATTTTTTGTAGTCAAACCCGAGCTTTTGGCCCAACGAGAAGGTAAAAAAAGTGAAGTATGGGCCGGCATTCACGGTCGAAATGGTGTCATACAATCATTACCCAAACATAAAGTCTTGGATATTTCGGATCAATAAAAAGGTGATGTCGTTGAACGATGTGATGGCCGGTATAAAAGCCGAGCCCAAGACCACCCAACTGTTTCAGATACTGTGTTGGCCGACCGAGCATAAGGTGCCCACGTCTACCAACGCCTTGGTTGAGCTCATGAATATGGTTGAGCGGTGGCGACAAAGAAGTAATTATGGACCAGTAGTTGTCATTTCATAGTAAGTATACAAATGTTTAGTTTAGTAACTGAAAAACCATTTTAAAAATGAACTGAAAAAAATTATAACTTGTATATATTTCAGATAATTATATTTTGTGTCTAGATTATTTCAATTATAAATGATTACAATTAATTGTTTGTTTGTCTATAATAGTAACGGTAAGGCCCGGGCGGGTGTATACTGTGCGGCCAACGTAGCCATGGAGCAGGTGGTACAGCACCGGGAAGTTGACATATTTAACGCCGTCCGCACCGTTCGCCGCCATCGGCCACAACTCATCGAGAATGTGGTACTAAAATACTCAATATCTTTGATATTTAAGTTTTAATTAATTATTAATTTATATGTAATTAAAAAATATTTTTTTTTGAATTACATTACAGACTGAATACAAATACTGTTACGATCTTCTCTTGCATTATGTCATTCATTATTTGAATAAAAATTAAAAATTTTATTATAATTTAATGTTTTGTTAAATGTTTTTTTAAATAAAAATTTTGACCTGTGCTCGCAAACCATGACCAATCACTACATATAAGACCCTTTGAATCACATATATTTGTTTATTTTGATAATATCCTTAAATATAATCAATTGTGTTATGAATTGAAAACTTTTCAATCATTAAATTTGCAATTAGTGTCCCCCCTATTGTGTATATGTATTATAATGTGTTATTTGTAGTTTACCTGCACTTAAATTAAGTAGTTATTAATAATAATATAATATAATATATCTAGTTAATTTGTGGTTATTTAGTTTAAATATAAACTAATTAATTAATTAAAACTAAAATAAACTAGTTTTAATATAATTGAAGTTTTAGTTTTATAATACAATTAAATGTAGTATAAATGTAATAATATTTTGAGACAATGTTATGTGCTATAAAAACAATAAATTAATTAATTACTAATTAATTGTTTGTAGTTATAATAGAAATACATATAATTAGATTTATTCATAATTAAATGTACTATATTATTAATAATACATTTTTATATAATTTTACTTTCAAAAATATATAACTAATATAATTTAAGATAAAAGTTAAAACACATGTAATAATGTTGTTTAATAAGAAAGTTATTATAAATAATAAAATTAAACCACAAATTAATATAAAACTTAACAAACCCTTAGCCCGTGAACTGGTCATTCAAAATGCTGGCAATCATTTATATTTATCCGGATTATCTTTATTTCAACTTAATCAACAAAAACGCCAGCAATTATTTAACCCATATTTTATATTTACAATCAATTTTGGTTATACTTTAAAAAGTATTATATTATTATTTGTATTAAAACACTGCAATAAATTAAATTTGGTTTTAATTGGTGATTGGGTTTCATTATTAGTTACTGATGTTGTAAATCACTTACATTTAGACTTAATAAGCTATGGTTTGATAGCAATATTATCGCAATTACTTAATTTTGTGTATTATTTAAATGATATTAAACCCTCATATATGAGGCCCTTTAAAATGTTGTCCGGTTTTGTTTCGCCTAAAAGTGTTGGCCTTTTGACGGCCAGTGATGTCTTGAAATTTATTAATCGGACAAAATTGGTGTTGAAATTATCACGATATGTAACTTTTACGGCTATACCTAATGCTATTTTATTGTCATTTTATCCCTTAATACTTAATACAAGTATTGAAAAAAGTTTTTTAGATATTATATTTGCTTTGATATGGATTTTAATATTTATTGGTTTTGCATATTACTCGGGTAACTTTCTAGTTTACCAGATAGTTTATTTTTATTTAATTTGTTTTTATTTGAAATTAAAATTAAAACAAATTACTGAACAATTAAAACATGAATTTAATATAAATAATAAATTAAATGCAATTAAAATTAAACAAATATTTCAGTCAATACTTGAATTGCATAAAGAAATACAAGATATTAACGCAAACTATTGGTCACAATATTTATGTTTTAATTTATTTATATTAATGTTTGATTTTAATTTCTTAACTTATATTGGCGTATTCACTCAATTAAGCCTGGTCAATCAATTTATATTTAATTATTTAATTGTATTATTTGCCATATTTTTATTATTTATTTTAAACACAGCCTCATCGGTGTCGACTAATATCAACAAGTCTTATGCGATACTAAATAATTATTTTATTCATAAATCTTTTGATTACCAATTAATTCATTTGAAATTAAATGTAACTATAAATAAATTATATTTATTTTTAAATCATAAATAAGTATAACTTATAATTATTTTGTGTATTTTAGTTAATGATATTAATTGAAAACCTAAGCGATAAAACAATTGGCTTTTATTGTTGGAAAATGTTTTTAATTAATTATCAAAAAGCATTTGAGGTATAAATATATAATTTTAAATATTTTAGTTGATTAATTAAGTTAAATTACTACTAAATTATATTTATTATTTAATTTAGATATCAATCATGACAATTGCATTGTTTTTAAAAATTGTTGATATATCTGGCCATTATTAATTTATTTATTTAAAAAAACATTTTGCATACTAAGCTTGACTTGTAATTAATGTTAATTTATAAACAATAAAACTATATTTAATTAAATTAATTATCATCTGCACAAATAAAATATAATACTAGACGCTTTTTTGTAATTAAATAATAATATTAATAATCAATAATATATTTATATAAAACATTTTTAATTGTATTTCACTATATAATTTCATTAATTACAAAAAAAATTGAGAATTTGTTAATAAATAATTAATAGGCAAACAATTATATAAAAAATTATTTTAATTAATATATTTATTAAATATAAAAAATAATTTTTAAATAAACTTCAAAGTTAGCAAATCGACATAAAATTAAAATTTAATAATTTATAATAAAATAAATAAATTTATATAAACAAGATCATTTTCTAATACACTATAACTCGCTATTAACCGCTAATTCAATACCAAATCAAATAAATATCACTCACTCTAGTCATTGAGGACCTCATCGATGGTGTAGTCAACGGTGTTATCTCCTTCATCGTTGTCGATCACTTCGAGATCCGATCCTAAGCGTGAAGATTGGACCGAAATGTTGACGCCATCGCCGGTCAACGCTTCCATGAGTTTGATGGGCAAGACATCGATGATGGCGTGACGTAATGACGCCACTTCTTCAGCCATTGACGTTATCTGATGCTTGATATCAACCAACTCTTGCTTCATATCGATGGCCATCATCTGTACGGAAGCGTCCACTTTCTCGACGGCGGCATTTGTCATCTGAATCTCACACTTCACTGAACACAACTCCAACTGTTGCTTCTCGAGCCCCTCCCGAGACTCCATCTTCACGTCGACCAATAAATCCTTAATGTCTTCGTCGATGGCCACCAACTTGTCCGACGATTTCAGATATTGATCGCAAAATACTCGCAATTCTTCGCGTAGTTTGTAAGTGTGGGCCACTTGTTGTTCAGTTGAGTCCATAATAAATGAAGTATTTTTGGTCAGCGCTTCCAGTTGTGGTGATTCCGATACAAACGACTCTTTGAAAGCGTCGCAGATCTCCTTAAGAAGTCTCGAAACACTTCCCTCACTCTCGACCCGTTGTACCACTCTATCCAACAGTTGGTGAGAGTCTTTGATTTTATTGCTTATGTCATTCAAGACGTCGACAATTGATTCCTGTCGGTCGTTGTCGATGGACTCAAACCGTTTGGCGCATCGCAACAAAAGACTAGCATTTTGTATGGCATTGAATGAATAGTGAGACGACTCTTGGCCCGACCGGACTCGCCGGTGCTGTTGGTCGTCGGCCACCAGCGCTGTAATGTCGGGCGCGGCGTAAGAGCACATGATATTACCGGCGCTGATGTGTCGGGCGTCCCGTATATTACAGAACCGGACACTTGTCCGTAGTTTCTGTGATTGGGATCTGTTTTCCATTGAAATCTGTGATAATAATGGCATCGCTTTCACAATAATTGATGATTTGAATGATAATTGAAATTAATTTTGTAGTTTTTTGTGTAAAAAATGCTATGAAATTGATTACTGAAACTGAAAAGTGAGATAAAGTTTTTTATTTTAAAAATAATATTAATTTATTAAAACTATTTTAAAATTTAGTTTTTGTTTGATAAAAACTTTTGTCTAATCCATCAAGTTTTGAAATGTTATCAGATATTTGTGATTAATTTATCAGTAAATTTATTGTTAAGACTAGATATCAAACATTAAAATTTATTTATTTTTGTGTTGTTAATTGTCAATTGATAATTGACCAGTGAACACAATTATAGACTAAATAATTCAATTTTATTTTAAATAAATTATAAGTTATTTCGATATAATTAATAATATATTTAAAAACGTTTTAAATTATTTTGTTTATAAATCATAAATAAAATTTTTATTATTAAATATTAAAATTTATTATAATTTTTATATATATATTTTTAATATAATATAATAAAAATAAAATTTAAATAAATTTTAAAGAAATAATTTTTAATAATAAAAATTAATTAATTTGTTTTGTTTTGTAAAAATGCATGGACAGTGAACCATCCGGCTGTTTTAATGTATTTAAAAACTTAGAAAAATAAATCATTATTAAAATAATTTTAAAAATTAGTTTATTTTTAAAAATTTCCAAATAAACGCAAAAATAATAATATTTATAAAATATAATGATTAATATTTTTAAAAAAAAATTTAAAATATTTTAATTGAGCAATCATCATAATATTATATCCATTTATTTCAAATTTTGAATTTGAATTTGAATTTGAATTTAGTATCTTTAGAGACCCTGTTCACTCAACCGAAGCTGATTTTCAGTGAGAGGGTCTAAATATATTAAAT